>PVHP010019048.1:0-32298 GCA_004024765.1 Zapus hudsonius
AGAGAGAGAGAGAGAGAGAGAGAGAGAGAGAGAGAGAGAGAGAGAGAACACGAACCAGGGCCACCACCTTGTGGGTCTGGCGTATGTGGGTCCTGAAGAATTGAACCTGGGGCCTTAGGCACTGGAGGCAAGTGCCTTAACCACTGAGCCATCTCTCCAGCCCTAAAACATTATTAAGACAAAATTTAGGTCAACAAAAATATGGACAAAAGGTATGCTGGTTAGAGTATGAATTACAATTCTGAAAGCCAGTTGGAATTTTATGGCAATGTGGATATGCAGTATATCCTGTCTTCAGCAATATCTTTTCCAGGAGATTCTATTCTAAGAGCATTCAAAGTATATATACAGAAGGATGTTAAGAAGAAACAGACATAAGGATATTCCAGAAAGCAATACTTCTAAGAAATAAACTATTAATAATGAAACAAAAATGGCTATCATTAGAAGGAAGACTGGTTAAAGTGTGTATTTGTGTGTCATAAAATGTGCAGTGCTATCAATTTATAATTCAAGAGCATGGGAAGGAAGGGACACAAGCAGGGAGGAAAAGTAGGAGAGAAAGGAGGTGGAACAAGTAAGACAAAAGAAGAAAACTGCTGAACCTGGAAGGTGAGTGTGGAGACCAAGCTTCACGATCCTATTTTCTCTAATTACTTCTGAAAGCCTATGTAATAGATCCCTGTGTGTTGAAATACCCTTTAGAAAAGCAGGCAACAAGCAGAAAGGGAGACTGCTGTAACCGTCTACTTATTTCAAATGATTCTTCTATCCAGAGAGCCAGTCAGCTCCTAGAGGACAGGGACCATTCTTTTATATTTCTACCCCACCATTTACCAAAGTACTATATACATAGATCCTCAATATATACTTGTTATGTGAAAACACATCTTGAATGGAAAGGACAGTGATAAACCATCTCTCTCACCTTGTATTCCCTTTCTGTCTCCATTTGCTAGCTTCCGTGAAGAAAAAAACTTTTTGTCATATGCCATCAACTCCTGCATTTGTTTGCCTGAGATGAGCACAACTTCTAAATCCATAGCAATCTCTCCCCAGAGGTCTGCAAGGCGAAACACTGTAACTATCAATGTGCTTGATGTTTTACCCTCTGCTATACCAAGCCTACACAGGTCTGCCATAAAACACAGCAGGCACTCAAAAAACATTTGCTGAATGAATGCATTCATTCACAGGTCTGTGAAGATGAAGATGAGACAGGTAAGCTAAGTTATGTGGTAGATTCTAGTGGTATTCAATTTGCACAATTCCATTCCACTAGAATTTAAGAAAAAGCAACAGAACAGTTCTATTAATTATATAATCCTGCATAATAAATTATCCTTGCCTCAGCTATAAGAGTTAAACAAAAAATTACCACCTTCTCTATTTTAAGATTCTACCACCATCAGGCTCCTACCAGGTGACAATATTCAGGACTTAACTTATCCTATGCATGGTAAGCTATTTTCAAAATTAATTTATTTTGGCTTCTCTCTAGCTTGATTAAGATCTAGTTCTAACTGAATGCCCTTAGGAAATGCCATGGTACCATCACCTGAAACTGAGTAGCCACAGGTGCTTGTGCTACCTTTTGCTATCAGAATCTTGTTCAGCAGTAGAGCTGATAAACTTTTTACATTGTTCAACTCTGTTGCTCATTTGCTATGGACCATAAAGTGACAATCATCCTCATCAGAACTGTGTGTACAACTGGAAAGTAGACCCTGAGGCTCTCCTAGGAGTAATAGCAACACCATTTCTACCTGCCCAGAATTCTATCTTACTTCCTAGATTAGTCAGTGAAGTACAGAAAACTAAGATTATTAAAAGGGTTGTCTTCTGGTTAAGTCAGGTGTTTCCATGCCATACATACACACTAGCACTCAAGCACGCTCACACACATACAAAATACAGACACACACAGCATTTGAGCCAAGTCTGGGCACTCAACCCAAGCTGGGCAAATTACAATTGGCATAATTAAAATCAGTGAGGGGAAAAATAAGAATTTTATTACCCTTGGGGTCAGAAACTGTAAGTTGGCAGCTTTTGTGTTCCCAATTTTAAAACTATAGAAGCTAATGAAGCAGACCAGCAGCGATTTATGATAGTAGTCCTGGGGGAAGACAGTTTCACATTTTGAATCTGATTTCTTTCCTTGTAGTATTACCTTAGCCCTTTCCACAGTGAATTTTACAGGAACCAAACATATCCACCTTTAGAGATGAGTTCTTATCCTCTAAAGTTAAGAATGCTAACTAATTACACACGTCAATAAAATACCGATATATGTACACACATGCATATATTCATATACACATTTCATGTGAATTATTTGTTAAACTATGAACTTCTTTACATATACCAAAATATCTAACATTAACACCCAAAAGCCAAAGTTCTAAAACAAACAGAATTAGAGCTAGACTTAAATAGAATCCTAGACTCAACATTTTCTAGCTGTGGAGTTAGAGCAAATTCATACATCTATGAACTCATTTTCCTTTGTAAAACAGAAACAATAAAAGCACCTTTTTAGTAGTTACTCTTATAAAATATACCTTGAACCCATACTTATATACTACCTGCAATGCCATCAACTTTATCACACTGCTGTTGAAATAGCACACTTCAGACCATCCCTCACTTCAAAGCCACCTTTATGATGGCTTCTTGTTGCTCCTGCTCTCCTGGATCTTTCACATGCTCTCTCTCTCTCATTACAGCCTGGACACACTAGCCTTTCTATAATGTATTAAGCTCATTCCTGCTTACCTCTGTCTGGTGCTCTATCACTATTGGGGTCTCGGCTCTAATACTATACCCTGACTGAGGCCTTGGTGACCATACATGAGGAAGTAAAAGCAACAAACAGCAGGAGTGGAAGCAACCAGAGGGTCACTCTACAGCATTACTCAAGTTTTGTGAGTACCTCCTTCTCTTACTTATCTTTATGAAACCTGGCTCACTTGTCTGCACGAGGATGTTAGCTCTAACAAATACTGTCTTGTTAATGTTGCCTGCTGTACTAAGGAGTGAAGAAGCACTCAAATGAGAAACTAGAGGATTGTAATCTCTGGCTGCAGAAGTCTACAAGAGTATAAGTCAAGGGCACCAGCAACCCACCAACCAACCAAAGTGAAATCTTGTCATTTTTAGCCACATCCCTATGGAATCTCATGCTAGAAAGAAAGCAGTCTAATGTACTGCTGCATCAGCAAGTCTGGCAGCTTTTATTTTTATTGGAACTACAATTTATACACTAATGGAAGAAAATGATATTCTTGTAAATCTGAGTCGTAATACCTAAGAACAAGAAGTGACTTTTTTCAAGTCTACTGTTTCTGATAGTATTTGCAGGTTTTTTTCCTAGTAGGCTTCACACATTTCCTGATAAAAATTTCCCCATATATTTAACTTTCTTTGTTAACTCTAGCAATTGTAAATGAAATGCATACACCACTTTGTGCATCTGGCTTTACATGGGCACTGGGAATCAAACCTGGGTTGGAGGGTTTGGCAAATACACCTTAACAACTGAGCAATCTCTCCAGCCCCCAAATCAAGTATGCTTCATTTATTTATTTTTTAAACTTGAGGTAGGGTCTCACTCTAGCCCAGGTTGACCTAGAACTCAAACTCACTCTGTAGTCTCAGGCTGGCCTTCAACTCAAAAAGCTGGGATTAATGGTGTGCCCCACCACACCAGGCTTTAAATAGTCACTGTTATGATGCACAAAAGCTATTGACTTTTTTCCTTTGGTGTGTGAGTGGTATGCATGCACACAGTGTGTGCAGATTCATGTGCATGTGTGCAGAGGCCAGAGGAGGTCAAGTGTCCAGTGGTTGACCAGGGAGCCCCAGAGATCCTGTCTCTGCCCCCTAAAGGCTGGGGTTATAGGTATGCACAACTACAGCCAGCTTTTGCTTTGGTTCAGGGTAGGGTCTCACCCTAGTCCAGGCTGACCTAGAACTCATTCTATAGTGCCAGGCTGGCCTCAAACTCACACCAATCCTCCTACCTCTGCCTCCCTAGTGCTAGGATTATATGCGAAAGCCACCCTACATGGCGATACACCCAACTCTTGACCTAGGTGCTGGTGACTGAACTTGGCAGCACTCTCATCTGCTGCATACATCATCTCTCCCCAGCCCTGGCTACTAACTTTTTACATCAATTTTATATACTATGGTTTCACTAAATAATTTTCTTAGAAATAGCTTCATCTTGTCGAGGGTTTCCCCAAATATGCTACTGTATAATCTCCAAATTTAAGACTATTTAATTCTCCTGACCAATTTTTTATTTTACTTTATTTTTGTTTTTTATTTCTCTCTCTTTTTTTTTTTCAAAGTAGGGTCTCACTCTAGCCCAGGCTATCTTGGAACTCACTTTGTGACCCCAGGCTGGTCTTGAAGAATTTAAGGTGATTCTTCCTACCTCAGCCTCCAGAGTTCTGGGATTAAAGGAATGTGACAATAAGACCTGCTCTGCTCACAAATTCTACTGCTTCAAAATGACTCTTATCTATCTGCACTGACTAATATCTCTAATGCTAAATAGTAGGCTACTTGCATTATTTCTTCATAAAATAAGAAATTGGCTGTGTGTGTGGTCTGCATGCACGCACGGGTGTGGAGGCCATAGAATAACCTCATGTCTGCCTATATATATATATATATATATATATATATATATATATATATATATATATATATATATTTTTTTTTTTTTTACTTATTTATTTGAGAGAAACAGATAGAGAAAAAAATGGGTGCTACAGGGCCTCCAGCCACTGCAAACAAACTTCAGACACATGTGCCACCTTATGCTGTACTGGGGAATTGAACTCAGGTCCTTCTGTTTTATAGGCAAGTGCATTAACCACTAAGCCATCTCTCCAGCCCTCATGTCTACCTTTTTTTTTTTTGGTTTTTCGAGGTAGGATCTTGCTCTAGTCCAGGCTGACCTGGAATTCACTATGTAGTCTCAGGGTGGCTTTGAACTCACGGCGATCCTCCTACCTCTGCCTCCTGAGTGCTGGGATTAAAGGCGTGAGCCACCATGCTCAGCTTCATGTCTACCTTTTTGAGACAGGGTCTCTCACTGGCCTGGAGCTCATCAAGCTAGACAACAATAGAGGGATCTATCTAACCTGTCTCCACATCCCAGTGCTTGCTCAAATTCAGATCTTATGGCAAGCACTTTACTAGCTGAGCCATTTCCCCAGGGCCAGAAATTGGCTTTTGAACTAAACTATACAGCCTTGCTCCCACCTTCCCTTGTTCCTTCTGTCCCATCCTTCCTTCTTTTTGCCTCAGTCTCACAAATTGACATTATGGGCATGAACCACCACACCAGCTGCATTCTTGCAAAAGAGCAACAAGATTTTTTTTTGTTTTTTTTTTGAGGTAGGGTCTCACTCTGGTCCAGGCTGACCTGGAATTCACTCTGTAGTCTCAGGGTGGCCTTGAACTCACGGCAATCCTCCTAACTCTGCCTCCCTGAGTGCTGGGACAAAAGGCGTGCGCCACCACACCCAGCTAAGATTATTCTTAACATCAAGAAACATACTCATTCTGCTAAAAACCAGTATCAAACCTAATGTTATAATTAAGAACAATTTGCATTGAGGATACTGCCAGAATTAAATGCCAATATATATAGTCTACTCAAGAAAACAGGGAGCATTAAAATAAGACAGAAAGAATGTTTAGCCATTTACAAATATAATCTGAACCTTAGAATATCTAAAATGATAGAAAACTCATAAGCAATGTAAGAATTTCAGTAAGCTGCTAAGTACTTACTAATGCATGACCTTATCATCCTACCTTTATCAGGACTGGCCTTCTAACTAGGTCCTACATAGGTAAGAGGTGCTGCATTCCACACAAAGTATAGACAGGTCTGGAGACTTGCTTGAGTTAGTATTTTGGAAATTAAACCAGTTCAGGAGACTTGCTTATAATAATTCCCAAAAGCATAAATACCAAGTTTTTATATGCTCTAATCTTAAATATTGAAGCGGTATTATGTAGTGTCATATGAAGTGACTATGATGGTAAGTTTAATTATCTCTATTTTATAATATATTCCATGCACCACTGCATTTGGCTTTCTATGAGAGATGTTATGGTAGTAATTCTTCTAATCTGATCGTTTTTAGTACAGAACGTGACCATTTCTTACTATAGCTATTCAAAGAGCATTCTTCTATATTTAGTTCATATCAAATTAGGATCCAGGACTGCATGTTCTTTTAGTTTAGTGTTCTTGCTATCACAACATCGTGGGTTCATTTTTGTGGTAGCAGGGACTGAACTCAGGGCTCTGACATGCTAGGCAAGTGCTCTACCACTGAGCTATATACCCCATCATTCTTCTTGGAAACAAATTAAACAGTAAACAGAATGTATATAGTATAATGGCCTTCTCAGCTCAATTAGGTTTTTAACACAGTAATGATATGCATTAAGCTTTTAATCTGTAAATGATTACTATCTCTTCTGAATAAAATTTTGTTGTAAAAATTATAGAGTGGCTGCTAATATTAATTTGTGTTATGTTACAATCATAACCTTTGAAGGACAAGGCGGGTCAGTAACTTGAAGAGGACATAATGCAGTTTCTAAAGAGCTAGTAACTCTTGTTCTGGAAATTTCCATGGATATGGTCACCTAATCTATGCTTAAGTTGATTTTATAAAACATGGAGAAAATCCAAACAAAACACAGAAAAGCCTCCTCTAGAACCCATAAAGCACACTATTTTGAAGGCATATGTAATATTACACTTGTTCTGTTAAAATAAAAATAACCTTTAAACCTTAGAATCACCTGGGTGAGATCCCTACTGTTAACTATGGAAAAGCAAACTCAATCCTATGTTTCAAGTTTTCTCTTCTGTGTGTTTTAAAATTGATCCAACTTAGCCGGGCGTGGTGATGCACGCCTTTAATCCCAGCACTCGGGAGGCAGAGGTAGGAGGATTGTCGTGAGTTCAAGGCCACCCTGAGACTACAGAGTGAATTCCAGGACAGCCTGGACTAGAGTGAGACCCTACCTCAAAAAACCAAAAAAAAAAAAAAAAAAAAGATCCAACTTGTTTATTTCTACCTTACTCATTCTTATCCTCTCTTGAATGGACCATTATAAGTTGAACACCTGTAGAAGGGAACGACAGCACCTTACAAAATGACAGTCCCCCCCAACCTGGTACAACATAAATGTCCATCTACTAAAAGAAAGATGCAATTCCTGGGGCTGGAGAGATGGCTAAGTGGTTAAGGTACTTGCCTGCAAAGCCTAACGACCCGGGTTTGATTCCTCACACCCACATAAAGCCTGATGCACACAGTGGAACATGCATCTGGAGTTCATTTGCAGTAGGCTAGAGGCCCTGGTGTACCAAGTCTCTCTCTCTCTCCTCTCTCATGTGTGTCTTTCTCCTTGGAAATAAATTTTAAAAAAGAAAATAAAAAGATACAACTCCCACTTACCTCACCTCTCTTGCTCACTGAAACTAAGTTTTATACCTGATTGTTCTCTTTAACTGAAACTTGGTTCTCTGCAACATGGGAGTCCATATGAAGCCCGCTTCTGGGAAGTCTTTCAACCATTATTTTCCCAACTCCCATTGTTGGAACTCTTTTTGATCCTTCAAATTCCTTGGTTTATAATAAAAATCCACTTTTTATCCCTAGCTCTTCCTCATTCCAACTAATCTTTACCTCTACCAGGTCAATCCTCTGAGGGACATCTTCGATCATGGCTTACCTGTTTTATAGGCTTTGCCTTCTGAATGCAGTCTAAGACTAGCTTTACATTTCTATAAAGAAGTTCTATAAACAAGTCCTCCCCTTTACCTTCTCTTTGCTAATATTAAAATTAACTACTGAAAATCATAAAGAGAACATTTCTCTACCCCACCCCTAGGAAAAAAGGGTCAGGATTCCACTCAGCACCATCTCTGAACAAAGAAAAATTAACATGATTATCATTTATGATGGAAGAAGCCAGTTAAATGAAGAACAAAACAAATTTTTTTCTAACCCCTACCCAGAACTGAAAAGTGTTTAGATATAGACAAACTGGAATAGAAGTCTTTTGAATGTAACCAAAGCTAGTTCTTAGGAGGCAGTTTAGGGTAACTTCTACCCACTCCTCAGGTACCCAGCAGGAATGTCCTTGGGCTAGAGAGCAGAGAAGTCTCCTATCTCTTGCCTGAAGGAGTCACATAGATCTTGAGTCCCTCTCAGGGAAGGAGTTCCCCTTTCTTAGAATTAAGATTCTTGGAAGGTTTCAATCTGATCAGGAGAGCTAGGCTTGGTGGTACCTGTGTTTACTCCCAGCACTAGTGAGGCAGAGGTAGGAGGATCACTGTAGGTTGAGGCCAGCCTAGGACTACAGAGTGAGTTTCAGGTCAACCTGAGCTAGAGACTCTACCTCAAAAAACCAAAAATTTGATCACAGCATTGTGGTTTCTTAAGCTCAGCCCCAAAACTTGGTTTCATAGCTGGTTAGTTCAGCCCCCCCATTCAGAATCCATAAATTACCCCAATATGGGGCATAGGGTGAGCCCTCCGGCCTTCTAATGGGCACCTCTCTGTACTTTCTCCTCTTCCCTTTTTTTAAACTAATAGTCTCTCTAAAGCATACCTTCTAGTCTATGGATTTTGATTTTTTTTACTTCATAAACCAAGACTCTAAAGATATCCAAAATTTATTGGTACATTGGTATATACTGGTATAATGGGGAAGAACCCTAAAATTCCCTTATCACCCAGGCTGCAGATTGAAAAGAATTGGAGAAAATACTTTTGTTGTATTTGAACAGATTTAAAGTCTCTTCTCAAACTTGATTCTTTTCTTTATTAAAGTACACTGAGATCATCTTCATGTAAAATACATGGCTATTATCTCAGATCAGACAGACTAGATACATATGAAACAGTAAGAGAAGAACCACTGAATATTAAATGCTGTTCACTAGGTATGATAAAGTCTAGAGTAGGGATTGCAAAATAGGTTTTATTTTTGCACCCTCCCCCAAGATCTGAAGAACAGTGTTTTGAAGAAATGTCTTTTAAAGCTGTGCTTTTGCTCTTTGAGGAAAAGTACCATAACCAATTGAAAATGAGAAAGAATGGTAAATCACATCATCGGTGTCACAGATTTGCCATCCCAGTGGTATATTACTTCAAAAAGTCCTACAAAAAGAACAATTACAAAATCACTTACGGCTTCGACGGAGTTACATTCTCGTCTCGTTTCTAAGTAACGCAGTGCTCGTTTTTCTTCTTCTTTTAATTTAGCATCTGCCTGTCCAGAAGCAGAATAGCGATCATTGTAAGAACCCAAGAGACTGGTTTAAATTACCAAATGTACTAAGCTTTGACTTACTTACATATTTCATGTAATTCTGCACACCATTTTGCTGTAAATATGAGGGTGCTTGTGTTCTATAAAATCTCTCTGTTGAATCCAAGTATGCCTTCTCAAAATTGTCCCTATAGATCTGAAGCTTATCCTCAGAATTAGAGCAAAGGTTAACTGAAAAACAGAAAACATAAATTTACTTTATGATCTCAATCAGTATTTTGAGCACATAAATTAGTGCCATATCTAAGGCCTGTAAGATGATGATGCTCCTGAGATACATACCCAAACTTACCTTTCTGCTTTGTGCCATGATTTTGTAAGAAATACTATAAGTATGTGGACTATTTTATTGCATTTAAAAATATTTTTTAAAATATTTGAGAGAGACAGAAAGTGATTATGGCTGTGCTAGAGCCTCCGGCTGCTGTAAATGAACTTCAGCCATGTATGACACTATACATCTGGCTTTATTTGGCTACTAGAGAATTGAACCAAGACCAACAGGCTTTGCAAGCAAGCACCTTTGACTGCTGAGTGATCTCTCCAGCTCCTACTTTATTGTTCAATATAAAGAATGACTAAATGAATGATGAAGAAATCAATGTTGGAGAAGACGGGCGTGGTGGCACACACCTTTAATCCCAGCACGGAAGGCAGAGGTAGGAGGATCACCATGAGTTCAAGGCCACCCTGAGACTACACAGTGAATTCTGGGTCAGCCTGGGCTAGAGTGAGACCCTACCTCGAAAAACCAAAAAAAAAAAAAAAAAAAAAAAAAAAAAAAAAAAAAAGAATCTTGTGGTGTTGGGGAGATGGCTCATGGGTAGGAGTGCTTGCCACACAAGCATGAGGGCTTAAGGTGGCCTAATCTGCCCTAAATTCAAAAACCCTTATGTAAGTAAACAGCTGGGCTGGGCGTGGTGGCACACGCCTTTAATCCCAGCACTCAAGAGGCAGAGGTAGGAGGATCACCGTGAGTTCGAGGCCACCCTGAGACTACAGAGTGAATTCCAGGTCAGCCTGGACTAGAGCGAGACCCTACCTCGAAAAACAAAACAAAACAAAAAAGGGCTGGAGAGATGGCTCAGCGGTTGGGGCACTTGCCTCCAGTGCCTAGGGCCCTGGGTTCGATTCCCCAGGACCCACATGGGCCGGGCCCGCAGGGTGGTGGCCCTGGTTCTCTCTATCTCTCTCTCTCTCTGCTTGAAGATGAATAAATAAAATATTAAAATAAATAAATAAATGAATTTAAAAAAAAGTAAACAGCTGGGCATGGCTATGAATGCCTGTCACCCCAATCCCACAGGGAGGCCACGACCAGAGAATCACTAGGGCTTGTTGGTCAGCTGATCTATCAAAAATGGCAGCTCCACGATTAGTGACACTCTGCCTGAAGGCAACAAAGCATAGAGATGTATAGAAGAACATCTATCATTCTCCTCTGGCCTCTGCATATGCATGCATGAGCTGTGTGAATCTATACACATGTGCATACACATCACACATACTACCTATACCCTAGAACACACACAAAATACTTAATCCTGTAAATAGTATTTGGGCTAAATTATAGCAATGAAATTACTACATGAAGTCTTCACTGGTGGCACAAGCCTATAATTGCAACTACTCAGAAGTCTGAGACCGTAGGAACCAAGTTCAAGGTCTTCCATGGTAACTTAGACTCTGCCTCAAAATACAATGCAAAAATTTTAAATGCTAACATGTACGAAGCCTTAGGCCTCAGTACTGCTCTTCTCCCTTCCTCTAATTCAAAAGTCAAGATGTAATGACTGGGGTCTGATTCTCCAGTACCCATGTAAGCCAGATGCACAAAGTGGTGTATGCACCTGAAGTTCGTTTGGAGTGGCTAGATGCCCTGATGTGTTTCCCTCCCACCCCGTCTCTCTCTCTCTCTCTCTCTCTTTGCAAATAAATAAAAAATATTTTTAAAGCTGTGATCTCAGGGCTAGAGAGATGACTTAGTGGTTAAGACATTTGCCTACAAAGCAGAAGGACGCAAGTTCGATTCCCCAGTACCCACATAAAGCCAGGTGCACAGGGTGGCACATGTGTTTGGTGTTCGTTTGCAGTGCCTGACAAAACTTAATAACCTGGGTTCTATTCCTCAGTATCCACGTAAAGCCAGATGCACAAAGTGGTGTATGCATCTGGAGTTCATTTGCAATGGCTACAGGTGCTATTTATATTCACTCACACACTCTCTGTATCTCTCTAAATTTAAATAAACTGAAAACAAACAACAACAACAACAAAAACAAACCCTGCAGTCTCCATGGGTCATATAGGGGTCACTAACTAATCTACAAATTAAGAGAGGTCTAATGGAAGAAAGGAAGGACAAGGCTGGAAGGCACTGCACAAGCTGCCAGGGGAAGCTGATCAACAACACTGGAGTAAACAGAGACCACTGGCATGAAACACAGACTGAGGCCATGAGTAGGCTGACCACACCTCCTACTGGGAGAGAACAGCGAACCAAGAAAGGAGCACTGGAGGAGCCTGGGCCTGGGGGAGACAATCAACAGCTTTTAAATTCGGCCAAATATCCCACTTAGTGAGGGGAAGCCCTTGACTGGAACTGGGGAATCAGTGCAACATGTACCGGATCCCATACTCTTGGGCTCACAAGACAAGATGCGCTATGGGACCGATTGACGGGGAGGCTACTAAAAATAGAATCTAGGTAATCCAGAATTGTGTATATTTGTTAACCTATACTGATCTCACTCTCCGATGGAGATTGTGTTTGTATTTTTCAGGATGCAGCAAGAGAGTTGTGGCACATCTAACCCTACCAATCGACTGTAGGCCGATAGCTGAGATTCTCGCAAGAGATGAGCCACCACAGTCATACTGTGGAGGATCCATATGGAGTCCTGCAGAGAATGATGGGATGAACAAGGGACCCACAGCCACAGCCATTCAATCAACACAGGATAAGCCAGGGTGACAGAAACCAACAATTTTCGACACAAAGCCCCCTAAGCTCACAACATTAAAGCAGCCTTAATACTCACCCACCACGACTCAGGGAACTGAGCGGAAGAGGGGGCAGAAAGATTGTGAGAGCCGTGGTGGGGGAGACTATCCAGAGGCATGGCACCACACACTTGGGCCAGGAGAACCAGGCTGAGTACTAGGCTATCCATGGTCCCCTGCCACAAGGACTGATCCAGATGACCCACGGAGGAGGATATCCAGCTGATTGGGGATGGGGAGGGGGAACATTGGGGAATTGGGGATAACAACTCATTGTTTGCCCACTAAATAATATAACTCATATGGACAATAAATATATATTTAAAAAAAAAGAAAATAGAGGATGCGGGCATGGTGGCAGGGTGTGGTGGCACATGACTTAATTCCAGTGCTTGGGAGGTAGGTAGAGGTAGGAGGGTTGCCATGAGTTGAGGCTACCCTAAGACGACATAGTGAATTCCAGGTCAGCCTAGGTCAGAGAGACCCTACCTCAAAAAAAAACAAAACAAGCCAACAATAACAAAAGTAGAGGAAGCTGGGTGTGGTGTTGCATGCCTTTAATCCTAGTCCTTGGGAGCAGAGGCAGGATGATCACTGTAAATTTGAGGCTATGAGGCCAGTGTGAGACATCAAAGTTCCAGGTCAGTATGGGCTAGAGTGAGACCCTACCTGGAAAAACCAAAGTGCAGAGGAAGAAAATTATTTTGTCATGTGATTGAGAATGTTGATGTCATCATTAGAAGCTGAGGAGGAAGGAAGTGCACAGAAAAGTAACGTGAAGACATAAATACACAATCAGTTAATTGGTATAAGCTATAGATCAAATGTACATTTCTCTAACTTAGGGCACTAAAAAGATTTCTTAGCTGGGAAATTAAGGAGGAAATTTGACAAAATGAAAATGCAGTTTTGCATGCTTCTTTAATTAGTAGAATACCATTTGTGTACTCAAAATAAAAGTTTAAGGCATAAAAAAGTAGATGTCGGGGCCGGGCGTGGTGGCGCATGCCTTTAATCCCAGCACTCGGGAGGCAAAGGTAGGAGGATTGCCGAGAGTTCAAGGCCACCCTGAGACTACATAGTGAAGTCCAGGTCAGCCTGGACTACAGAGAGACCTACCTCGAAACAAAACAAAAAACAAAACAAAAAAAGTAGATGTCAGGCTTGGAGAGATGGCTCAGCGGTTAAGGCACTTGCCTCCAGTGCCTAAGGCCCCAGTTTCAATTCCCCAGTACCCACATAGGCCAGACTCACAAGAGATATCTCTATCTCTCTTCTGTATCTCTCTGCTTGAAAATGAATAAAATACTTTTTAAAAATTTTTTTTAAAAAGGTAGATGTCACTCTATATGCTAGTAAATGTGAAGCTATAATTATCCCAGAATTTCCATGAAAAGGGAATTATGATCAAAAGGATTCAGAACATACCGTAGGATTCTCGGACTCCAATGACCAGCTGAGAATCAAAAGCTTCTCCTAACCTTTCAGCATGCACCAACTTCATGGCACTGTCCTGGAGTCTGTTCTTTATATTTGAAAAAATTGACTCATTCCATGTATCAAGCATAAGCTAGGGAAATAAGAAAATATGCCATATTGAAAATACTGCCAGTATTTTCAATTATTAACATGCCAAGTCTTTCTCTACCTCTCCCTCCCCTCCCCCGCCATGTGCGTGCATAGAAAAAAAGGAAATCCTAGGTTTGCATTTACTTGACACTTTAGGGGGGAAACAGCATCATAATGATAAAAAGTACTGTTTCTCTATCACACGTACTCCTGAGTTTGAATCTTTACTGGCATTCCTATGTGTAAGATAGTTAACAGCATAAATTTCCCATGGCTGTTGCACAAATTAAACAATTTTTGGAAAATGTTGCTTCTTCTATAGTTCCAAAGTGAAGTCCAGAAACACTGGTGTTTGGAGTACTGATATACATGTATTTGTAGGACACATTAAAAATACAGAAATTCCCGGGCTGAAGAGATGGCTTAGTGGTTAAGGTGTTTGCCTGCAATATAGAAGGACACATGGGAAGTGCCCATGTAAAGCCAGATGCACAAGAGGGCGCATGCATCTGGAATTCATTTGCAGTGGTTGGAAGCCCTGGAGCTCCTATTCTCTCTGTTTCTCTGTCTGCCTCTCTCTCTCTCTCTCTCTCTCTCTCTCTCTCTCTCTCTCTCTCTCTCTCTTTCTCTCTCTCAAATAAATGTTTAAAAAAATACAGAAATTCTAGACTGGAGAGATGGCTCGGTGGTTAGGACTCTCTCTTGGTTGCAAAGCCTAACGACCTGGGTTCGATTCCCCAGTGCCCACATAAAGCTAGACACACAAAGTGGCAAGTGCATGTGGAGTTCGTTTGCAGTGGCACACCCATTCATATATTCTCTCTCCTTGCAAATAAATATTTAATTACAAATACAGAAATTCAAATAAGATTCAGTAATAATTACAGAAATTCTGATACAGGATCTTTAAAATATGGAAATCTACTTTCAGATGTCCATCAAAACGTATACACACTGAGTAGATATTAGTGCTTTTAGTTGTTATATACAGACACAGTAACTAACAAGGGCTAACAGTTTACCATGTGCACATGTATTTTCCACACCTAACTCACTCCCTCATGATCTTGCCAGAGGCACCACCATCTGTTAGGTTATGTGGACGTAGGACACAGAGAGCAATGTGGTCTCAGAGTCGATGCTTATTCTATCTGAGCCATTCTGTTTTTCTCCCAATCAGTAAGGAATGGCAAAAATTCAACACATTAATAGTAAAACAAAGAAGTTAAGATGAGGTTACGAGTTTAATATTAAGCAATATATTAAGTCAAATTTTGTTTTGTTTTCACATAGGTCTCAAATCTGGCCTCAAATTTGCTACATAGCTGAGGATGACCTTGAACTCCTGGTCTTCCTTCCTCTACCTCCTGAGAGCTAGGATTATAGACATGTGCCACCACACCAATTTTAATGCATATTTTAGACAGCAGGGCAATGATGCCCATAGTGCACTATTTTAATGCTTGAATTTATTACTGTAACCATCATAGGCAAGCAAGTAGGTTGAACTTCAAATGTGCATATCTGTGTTATACAGACTCTGGTTACAGCTCACAAGCAGGAAAGGACTTGGTAAATGAGATCCAAAAGTTGAGAGGGAAGACTGGGGCCACTGTACAATCACAGATAGGCTTTTTTTTTTTTTTTTAAAGTACTTATTAGTTGGCACAAGCTTTTAATAAGTATAGTCACAATGACTTTAGAAAAACTAGAATTCAGTGAAAGATTAAAGTCTAAATGACTCTAAAATGTCAAGTAACCTTTATGAAGGGTAGTAAAAAAAAGATAGGAAAATCTGACTTACCTTTCGAACAATACTGTCTTCCATATTTGACTTCTTATTGCTGCTCTGTTTACCCATTAAAGTAACCTCTAGTTGACAAAAAGGTTTTGGTAAAATATCACATTGCGTAAAAAATTTTCTCCATTCAACAATATATGCCTTTAGCAAAGCCGTGTCATCTTGATGGCTTAGTACTCGCTAAAATATTTTAAAAGAAAGAAAAGAAAAAATTATATTAACATAAAATAAATGCAAGGAACTTAAAAAAAACAAGAATACACACTCAAGAAATACTTGTTTTAATTAAAACTTGCTTTAATTAAAAATGTTTTAATTACTGTACAATTCACTATGTAGTCTAAAGCTGGCGATCTCCTATCTCTGCCTGGGGGTCAATGTTAAGGGAGAGGCAGGGGTAGAAGGAATGCCATGAGTTCAAGGCCACCTTGAGAATACAGAGAATACAACCTGGGCTCTAAATGTGTGTGTGTGTGGGGGGGAGATTCAATGTTGTATTCAACAGTCTTTTTATAAAAAAAAATTTTTATTTATTTCCAAGCAGAGAGAGACAGACAGAGAGAATGGGCATGTCAGAACTTAAGCCGCTGCAAAACTCAGATGCATGTGCTATTTTTTACTTCTAGCTTTATGTGGGTACTGGGGAATTGAACTGGCAGGCAAGTGCCTTAACGCTGAGCTATCTCTCCAGCCCTTCACCAGTCTTTTGTTCCTTTTCCTGGCTAGATAATATCCATAGTAGAGCTATACCAAATTATTTATCCATTCATCAGTTGATGGGCATTTAATTTACCATTTTTTGGTCTATTTTGAGTAATGTTGCCATGAATATTTGGGTGCAAGATTTTTAGGAACATTATAATTTTTTTTTTTTAGTTTTTCGAGGTAGGGTCTCGCTCTAGTGCAGGCTGACCTGGAATTCACTAAGTAGTCTCAGAGTGGCCTTGAACTCACGGCAATCCTCCTACCTCTGCCTCCCGAGTGCTGGGATTAAGGGCACATGCCACCACGCCCGGCTATGTTATAATTTTGTCTTGGCTACAATACTCCATTGAGAAATCTCTCTAGCCTAACCACCTAATTAGCTTATTTATTTCTGGTACTCAGGACTAAACCACTAATCTTACACATGCTAACACACATTTTACCACTGAGCTATAAGCCTGCCCCTTTGTCATTTTACACGTTATAATATTTCGGTGTATATTGACTTTCACATTTGGCAGACTTAGTCCTTCCAAATAAGACCAGGGCTGGAGAGATGGCTCAGTGGTTAAGGCACTTGCCTCCAGTGCCTAAGGCCCAGGGGTTCAATTCCCCAGGACCCACATAAACCAGACCCACAAGGTGGTGGCCCTGGTGTGTTCTCTCTCTATCTCTCTCTCTCTCTCTCTCTCTCTCTGCTTGAAAAATGAATAAATAAAATGAACTAAAGGCATGACCACATCTGGCACAGATTTTCTTTAAGATAATTTTATATAAAATGATAATTTCAAAATTTTCACTAATCAATAAACCACTTAAATTTGTAAATAATTTCTAAAATAACATTATTCATGCTTTCAGATGGTAGTGGCTATTAACAGAATGAAATATAAACCAATAATATACTTTATTTCAATCTCATCTCTCTCTTTTTTTTTTTTTTTGGTTTTTCAAGGTAGGGTGTCTCGCTCTAGCCCAGGCTGACCTGGAATTCACTATGTAGTCTCAGGTTGGCCTCGAACTCATGGCAATCCTCCTACCTCTGCCTCCCGAGTGCTGGGATTAAAGGCGTGCGCCACCACGCCTGGCTTACATCTTTTTTTGAGGTAGGGTTCAACCTCCAGGAAGACCTGGAACTCACTCTGTAGTTCCAGGCTGTCGTCAAACAGCGATCCTCCTGGGTTGGAGATATGGCTCAGCGGTTAAGGCATTTGTCTCCAGTGCCTGAGGCCCCCGGTTCAATTCCCCAGGACCCATATAGGCCAGATCCACAAGGTGGTGGCTTTGGTGCTCTCCCTCTCTCTCTCTCTCTCTCTCATCATCTATCTCCTGTATCTCTCTGCTTGAAAATAAATAAAATATTAAAACAAAAAACAACCAGCGATCCTCCTATCATTCACCTTTAATCCCAGTATTTAGAAGGCAGAAATAGGAGGATTGCCATAAGGTCAGAACCAACTTAATGCTATCAAGTGAGTTCCAATCTTCCAGACACAGAATGGCCTTGATATTCATGACTTCACAAAGCCTGAAAATACCTACACAAGACCTTCATAATATAGGGAAGAGATGATATTGAAACAAGAGACTAATTGAGAGGGAGAAGGAATATGATGGAAGGTGGATTTGAGAAGGGGAAATAGGATGTGGGAAAGGAATTATCATGGTTGTCTATAACTAAGGAAGCTGTCAATAAGAAGTTTTTAAAAAAGAGGGATGGTTCAGTGGTTAAGGCACTTGCCTGCGAACCCAGGTTTGATTCCCTAGTACCCATGTCAGATGCAGAAGGTGGCATACTTGTCTGCAGTTTGTTTGCAGTGGCTAGAGGCCCTAACACACCTATTATCTATCTGCCTGCCCCCCAATAAATAGTTTTATAAAGAGAGAATACCCATATACAAATGAGCATGCATGTATGTGTACACACACACCCCCTAAGCTTGCTTATGTTGCTAATGTTTGCATAATCAATTAAATGTCTAAATATGCTTTGACTTCATTTCAAGATTAAACACTCATGGGCTGGGAGAGAAGGCTTAGTGGTTAAGGTGTTTGCCTGCAAAGCAGAAGGACCTGAGTTCAACTCCCCAGTACCCATGTAAAACCAGATGCGCAAGCTGGCACGTTTCTGGAGTTCATTTGCAGTGGCTGAAGGCCCTGGCGCACCCATTCTCTCTCTGTGTCTGCCTCTTTCTCTCTCTCTCAAACAAATAAAATATTTTTTAAAAAAAGATTAAACACTCATAAATGGGGCTGGGAAGGCCCTTAAAGGCCCTTGCTTGCATACCCTGCTGGCCTAAGTTCAATTCCCTGGCACTCATGTAAAACCACAAAGCTGGATGCAAAGTGGCATCTGTGATCCCGAATAACCTATGACAACAGGAGTGAGGATGGCTTGAAGCTCATAGGACAGCTAGTCTGTTTATAGCTCTAAGAAGCCCTGTCTCACAGAAGGTGAAGCGTAGTCACCTTCAAGTGATCTTCATACCAGTGCTGGGGCACATGAGCCCACATGTACGTGGTGACACATGCCTTTAATCCCAGCGCTCGGGAGGCAGAGGAAGGAGGATCTACTTGGAGGTCATCCTGAGACTACAAAGAGAATTCCAGGTCACCTCAAAACAAAACAAAATCTCACAGTGGGCCGGAGAGATGGCTCAGCAGTTAAGGCACTTGCCTCCAGTGCCTAAGGACCTTGGATCAATTCCCCAGTACCCACATAAGTCAGACCCACAAGGTGTGGCCCTGGTGCTCTCTCTCTTTCTCTCTCACTCTCTGTATCTCTCTGCTAGAAAATGAATAAAATATTTTTTAAAATCTCACAAATGTATAGAAAGTTATCATGAATTTAATTCAAGAACAAGTACCTTTGAGATCATAATATATGATGTGCAGATTTTAACAACATTCTATGGCTAGGTGTAACTCCATTATAGAGTACATATCAACACACATTTAAGGTCTTAGAACTAATCCATAGCAGGGAAGGAAAAAAGTAAAACCCAAAAATAAAGGTACAGAACTTACTGCCTGTGCCTGCTTAATAAATTCAAGGATGTCTTCTTTTAGAGCCTGATGGATTTTAGATGAGCCTTTATCATCCCAGAGACAGACTGCATGCACATCACTGTAAAAATAAAGCAGGTAAAGAAAATTAATGCAACAAGAACACAGACAAAATTCACCTAAGTTCTGGATTAGTACAGTTTCCCTGAACCATGGTAGACCAACCAAAGCGTGAGGCCTAATTCCATTCATAAAAACTATGTCATATACTTATTTGCTTCTATTATTTTCATTTCCTGTTACTGTTTTTCTCCTTAATTCTATAATTTATTGTATATAATTTCATTATAAAAGCATGTCTCCACCTCCCAAATCTCACTCTTCAAACTGCAATTATATATAAATATAAATATATAAATAAAATTTCACACAGAAACCTAGAAGCTGCTACGAGCTCAACACTTGTAGATTTGAAACTCACCCACCAAGGCTCAGAGAATTTTGCAGAAGAAAGGGTGGAAAGATTATAAGAGCCATGGTAGGGAATATCTAGAGGCACCGCCCACCCCCACCCCCAATGACTGAGTGCTGCTTGCACAACACATACTCCTCAATCCCCATGGGGCATACCAGCAGACCCACTAAGAAGGGCCTCTAGTGGAATGGGGGCAGGGAGGAGGGAAATGGAGGTACCAACACATAACCTGTGCATACAAAGTTTCTACTTAATAGCCACCCCCAAGGGACAGGGGCAAACAAGAATATTTGTGATAGAAGCTCACAAAGTATTTGATAATAGTTTATGAAATCTAATAATCAATAGGACATAAGGAAGTAAAAAACAAGAGGCCTTGTAGATTGTTGGTTTGTGACTATAACTTTTTTTTATCATTCTGAGTGTAAGCATTTAAAGAATTTCAGAAGGGGGCTGGAGAGATGGCTCAGCAGTTAAGGCACTTGCCTCCAGTGCCTAAGGCCCTGGGTTCAATTCCCCAGTACCCACATTAGCCAGACCCACAAGGTGGTGGCTCTGGTGTTCTCTCTCTCTCTCTCTCTGCTTGAAAGTTAATAAATAAAATATTTAAAAAAAAGAATTTCAGAAAGAGAAATATGCAGGCTGAGGATATACTCCATGGGAGAGAGCTTACTTAGTAGTGTGTGAAATTCAATCCTTAGCCCTGCCAATGGGGCAGGGGATGGGCACTTCATGTCACAAACAATAAGCAAAGAGGGACAGAAGTTCCACGAAGAAGAATAATCATCTGCATGTACAAATGTAAGAACACAGGTTAAGGGGGAAAAAAAACCACAAGATAATGGAACTCTGGAGAGATGAACATTAGAGGGACTTAGGCAGATGAGTCAGCAAAGATAAGTGACACGAGGCCAACGCAGAAACAAAACCCAAGATTTTCTTAAAAATAATATCTCACAAGTTGAAAATCACTTATTCAATTTTTGACTTCATTTTCATAGACCAGAGTCACCTAACTTTTTTCCCCCTTTTTTTTCAAGGTAAGGTCTTGCTCTAACCCAGAATTCATTATGTAGTCTCAGGGCAGCTGAGCTCACTCATAGATCCTCATACCTCTGCCTCCCAAGTCCTGGAATTAAAGGCATATGCCAACTATGCCTGACCACCTAACATTTTTGTTGTTTCATTAACAAGGAGGAGGAAGAGGGGCAGGCACAGAGTGTCTACAAGAATGAATGCTGGAGCTGAAAAATACTGCACGATATGCAGGCCAGTCTCTGTTATACACCCTCCCCAACCCACCAAATGTCAAAGGCACTCCAATAGAGAAACAATAGTATAGATTCAGATAGAAATTCCAAATGGTCACCGGGCTTGGTGGCAAACGCCTTTAATCCCAGCACTCGGGAGGCAGAGGTAGGAGGATTGCTGTGAGGTCAAGGCCACCCTGAGACTACATAGTGAATTCCAGGTCAGCCTGGCTAGAGTGAGACCCTACCTCGAAAAACCAAAAAAAAAAATCCAAATGGTCTATGTAGGCCTGGAGAGATGGCCCATCGGTTAAGGGGCTTGCCAGCAAAGCTTAAGACCTGGAGGGGTTTGATTCTCCAGTCCCTCTGAAAAGCCAGATGCACAAAATGGCACATGTACCTGGAGTTCATTTGCAGTGGCTAGAGGCCCTGGCATGCCCATTCTCTATTTCTCTTCTGCTTGCAAATAAATATTTTTTAATAAAGGAAAAACAACAAAAAAGGTCAGGTGTTGTGGTGCCTTTAATCCTAGCACTAGGGAGGCAGAGGTAGGAGGAGGATCAACAGGAGTTCAAAGCCACAATGAAACTACAGCAATACCCTACCTTGAAAACCAAAAAAGGAAAAAAGAAGTGGGAGGGGAGCTAAAATTTAGATGGCTTTTAGGTACTGATTTTGGATTTTTGAATTTTAGAAATGCCATGGTAAGAAGACATACAGAAATTCTCTTACTTAAATGAAAGTATTCATACTGAGGTACTGGAAATCATGAATAAAAAAAACCTAAAATTAAAAAACCCAAGTGTGTTGAACAAAGCCAGTTTTGGTGGCACACACCTTTACTCCCAGCAGAAGCAGGATTGCTTGAGTTCAAGGCTACCCTGAAACTACACAGTAAATTGCTGATCAGCCTGAGCTAGAGACTCTACCTGAGATGGGGGAGACTGTACAGGGGCTCAGGAGATGGCTCAGCAGTTAAAAGTTCTTGCCATGCAAGCATGAGGGCCTGAGACCATCTGAGCTCAATTCTCCAGCACCAACCAAAACAACTGGGCATGGGCCATACAGGCTGTAATTCCAGTCCTGTGGGGAGCAGAGACCTGTAGCTCTAGGTTCAGAGAGAAACTCCTCCTCTCCTCAATAAAAGTGCATGAGCAACAGGAGGACATTCAGAGTTCTCTAGCCTTCCATACACATGTACCAGTAGCATACATGTGCACACACCACACATGTTACACATACACATGGAAAAAAAATCTGACAGGGGCTAGAAGACAGCTCAGTGCAAGCATGAGGGTTTGAGTTTGGGTCCATAGAACCATGTAAAACCAGGCACTATAGTAGGTATTGGTTTATAATCCTGGTGAGCCTACAGAAAAATGAGAGGTAGAAAGAAAATCTTCTGGAAACTTGCAAGCCAGATAGGCTGGCAAACACAGTGGTTAACATTGAAAGATTTTGCCATAAACCAGATAGAAAGTACTGACATCGGGTCTAGAGAAATGGCTCAGCGGTTAAGGCACTTGCCTCCAGTGCCTAAGGCTCCAGGTTCAATTCCCCAAGACCCACATAAGCCAGACCCACAAGGTGGTGGCCCTGGTGCATTCTCTCTCCTTTCTCTCTCTCTCTCTTTGTATTTCTCTGCTTGAAAATGAATAAAATATTTTAAAAAATAAAAATAAAATTATATTAAAAAAGCCTCCCAAATGTTGGTAACTTAGATTTAAAAAAAAAAAAGAAAGTACTGACATCTAAGGTTATCCTCAAGCCTACACACACACACACACACACCACACACACACACCCCTTCTCTGGTTGATAACATGTCACAAGCTGTCAATATTGTTGCTTGGAAACTTAAATGTGTGGTGCATGACTTTCCTGGAAGGGGACTTAGAGACTTCCTTCTCAAGCTCACCAACCTTACCCTCTGTGCCTTTTTCTTTGGCTGATTTTGCTTGTATCCTTTTACGAACAAACTACGAATTACTACTGGATGTTCACTACTGAGGCCACCTAGCAAATCCTGGGACCTGAATCTGGGATGTCTTAGAGATTTCCCATTGCAACTTGTAACAATTTTAAATAGGTAAACAAACTGTCCAGAGTCATAAAATTTTTGGATACAGAAAGACATCATCAAAATTTGCTTTATGTTGCCGGGCATGGTGGCACACACCTTTAATCCCAGAACTCAGGAGGCAGAGGTAGGGGGATTGCTGTGAGTTCAAGGCCACCCTGAGACTACATAGTGAATTCCAGGTCAGCCTGGACTAGAGCGAGAACCTACCTCAAAAAAAATTTGCTTTATTGTTAGCAAACAGAATGAATGGATTACTTACGAGAATAGATCAAACCACTGCTGCTTTGTTACAGATTCCTGGCGTAAAAGCTTCAAAACAATTGGGCGCATGAAATCCCACTTGTCTTCAAACTGAAGAGAGCCTTTATTCTTAAAAGAAAAAAAAAAAAGGGATAAGGACCAGTTTAATTAAAATGCATTAAAATACTGTCCTAATGTTTTAGTCTTTTAAGAAAAGAACCAGTTTTCTGTAATGGCAGACTTAAAGACTTAAGAATATAATCATAGGAAGACAACAATAAAAGAGAAAAGCATGCCTTTAACCCCAGCACTTGGGAGGCAGAAGTAGGAGGATCACCGAGAGAGACTACAAAGTGAATTCCAGGTCAGCCTGAGCTAGATAGAGTCAGACCCTACCTCAAAAGAGTAAAACTAGGGCTGGGAGAATAGCCTAATGGCAGAATGGTAGTACTTGCCTACTTTGGGCAAGGCCCTGGGTTTAAATCTCTATTAAGGGCAATGATGACACATAAACAATGATAGAGAGATCTAGTATACAAAAGTGAATAATGAAGAACTTGCCCTTTTCCTAAAGAAGGCCTGGCCTTTCTTCCTGACTTTCTATAGATACTTGGGGCAACTATAGTATGTATCCACTGAGGGCCTTAGGTCATAGGAGGAAGGCTATCAATGTGGTGTAGGGAGCAGAAGCCACATCTGTATGGTTAGGCAATCCAGAAAGATCAACAATGTGACTTAAAGTGGGGTCATCAGGTTTTAAGTGTAAGTATCAGTAAATTGGAGTCTGGAATCACCATTGAACAATAATTTTTTAAAACATTTTATTTATTAGAGAGAGAGAGAAAAAAAAAAAACAGAGAGAATAGGAGCGCCAGGGCTTCCAGCCACTGCAAATGAATTCCAGATGCATATGTCCTCATGTGCATGTGGCTTTATATGGGCACTGAGGAATTGAACCTGTGTCCTTCTGCATTGCAGGCAAACGCCTTAACTGCTAAGCCATTTCTTCAGCCCACCATTGAACAATAATTTATGCCTATGTTTAAAAAAAAAAGACCCAAACTGGACTGGAGAGATGGATCAGCAGTTAAAGCACTTGTCTGCAAAGCTAAATTACCCGAGTTGGATTCCCTAGTACCCACATAAAGACAGATGTACAAAGTTGAACATACATCTGGAGTTCTTTGCAGTAGCTAGAAGCCTTGGCATGTCCATTCTTTCTCTCCTTGTAAATAAAATAAAAATTTAGCCGCAATTTTTGTTTTTTAAGGTAGGTTCTTACTCTAGCCCAGGCTAACCTGGAATTCACTCTATAGTCCCAGGCTGGCCTCAAACTCAGTGATCTACTTCTGCCTCCCAGAGTACTGGGATTAAAGGCATGTGACACCATGTCTGGTTTGAGAGTTACATTTTTTAAATGTATTCAAACTGTGTGGGAGATATAAACTAGAAATTAAAGATATTATATAGATCTTTCTAGATAATTATCACTTTAAAAACACTGCACATCGGGCTGGAGAGATGGCTCAGAGGTTAAGGCACTCGCCTCCAGTGCCTAAAGCCCTGGGTTCAATTCCCCAGGACCCACATAAGCCAGAACCACAAGGTGGTGGCCCTAATTCTCTCTCTCTCTCTCTCTCTCTGCTTGAAAATGAATAAATAAAATATTTAAAAAAAAAAACACTGCACATCAACCATTGAAGTTCAAGGCTTTTACAAGTAACTTGTCTACTTACTTATTTAATGTAGCCAGTCCTGATCCCAGAAGAGGATTGCCATGAGTTCGAGGCCAGCCTGAAAGCAAGACCCTACCTCGGGGTGGGGGGGAGTGGGAAAAACTAACAAAACCAACTAACAAAAAACTAACAAAAGCCGGGTGTGGTGGCGCACGCCTTTAATCCCAGCACTTGGGAGGCAGAGGTAGGAGGATCACCATGAGTTCAAGGCCACCCTGAGACGACATAGTGAATTCCAGGTCAGCCTGGGCTAGAGTGAGACCCTACCTCAAAAAAAAAAAAAAAAAAAAAAAACTAACAAAAGAAAAGAAAATGGAAGTGGTGTAATTACTATTACTATACATCTTCTTGCTTATAAACTGCAAGGCTAGTTATTTGATGTGTGGGATATTTCCATATTGTTCATGAGCCAAGAGTGCACTCAATTGTGTGATTTTACAACCACAGTTGTCAGTCTCCATTAACAAAAATAACCACAAAAGTATGATTCACATTTTGAATGCCAACAATTCTCACTATGTTCTAGCCACCATAACCTTTTAAAAATGTTCCTCAAATATGCCAAACTCATCTGTGCACTTCAAGACCTTTACCTCATAGTGTAAATTGTTCAGGTTTCAGCTCCAGTGTCATCTCAGAGAGGTCTTCCCAAGCCAATCCCCAAAGAAAACTGCCCTCCCTCCGTTCCTGTCCTCACAGACAGCCATGGTTTTGAGCTGGCAAAAAAAAAAAAAAAAAAAAAAAAAAAAAAAATGCTTTGACTGACTATGGGACTGAAATTTTAATCCAGACTAAGTAGGAACCCCTTTTCATTTGTTTTGTAGGGCTGGGGATTGACTCCAGGCCCTGAGCATGTCAACAAAAGCTCCCTCAGTTCTCCCTTTATTTTTCTGAGACAAATTCTCAGAAAATTAGATGTGGTACATGCCTATAATACCAATATTTGGGAGGATGGAGGGTGGAGGCAGGAGGCTCAGCCATTCTCTGCAAGTTCTAGATCAGCTTGTCTCAAAAAGAGGTGTATGTGTGGGCTGGGGGGTGCTGGAGATTGGTTAAGGCACTTGCCTGCAGCACCTACAATAACAACCCGAGTTCAATTTACCAGTACCCACATCAGATGCAAGGGGGGGCGGGTTATATGCACAGACTTTGAGAGTTTGCAAAGGCTAGAGACTCTGCTGCACCATTCTCATTCTCTCCCTCTGCTTGCAAACAAACATGGGCTGGAGAGATGGTTCCATGGTTAGGGCATTTGCCTGGCAAAGCCTAACGACCCATGTTCTATTCCCCAGTGCCCACATAAAACCAGATGCAGAAAGTGGCATGTGCATCTAAAGTTAAGTTAGTAGGGGCTAAAGACCCTGGCATACCCATTATCTGTCTATCTCCCTCCCCTCTCTGCTTACAAACAAAAAAAAAATATTTTTTTTAAAAACCTGACATTAAAAATGAGAGAGGAGGGCTGGAGAGATGGCTCAGCGGTTAAGGCACTTGCCTCCAGTGCCTAAGGCCCTGGGTTCAATTCTCCAGGACCCACATAAGCCAGACCCACAAGGTGGTGGCCCTGGTGTGCTCTCTCTCTGTCTCTCTCTCTCTCCTCTCTCTCTGCTTGAAAATGAATAAATAAAATATTTTAAAAAAGAGTATAACCTTAAAAAAAAAAAATGAGAGAGGAAGTGTTCAGGGTGTGGTGGCTCACACCTTTAATCCCAGCACTTGGAAGGCAGAGGTAGGAAAATAGCTGTGAGTTTGAGGCCACCCTGAGACTACATAGTGAATTCCAGGTCAGCATTTGGCTAGAGTGAGACCCCTATCTTGTAAGAGAGGGGGTGGGGGGAGGAAGGGTTGAAGGCCTTGTGTCCCAGGCTGGCCTGGAATTTAAACTGGACTTTGTCAAAGATGATCTTGAGCTTCAGACTCTTCTGCCTTCTGCTGTGTGCTTGGATTACAGATGTGTACTACCAGGCCCAGTTTGTGGGGTGCCTATGATCAAACTTGGGGATTCCTGCATGCTAGGCAAGCATTCTACCAACTGAATTATATCCGCAAACCCCTTTGGAGTTTTGAGACCATGTAGCCTAGGCTGGCCTCAACTCAAAGTCATCTAGCTTTAGCCTCCTGAATCCTGAAATTATGAGTGGAATCATGTTATACCCAGCTAGCAGGACTTTAAAAACTAATATTCAGAGGTGCTAAGACCCTACTGTTGAAGACCCCACACACTTGGGCTGCGGGTCACTGAGAAATCAAACTGAAGCTGAGCTGGAAGTCTCCCTGATAACCAACTGACAGAAAGCTGGAAAAAAGTATTATGGCCTCATGCAGACCTATGGGAGAGAGAAGTCATCAGCGGTGGTAAGCAGCCTTAAGATTGGCCAGTTGGATCACGTGCCAACTGGTGCAACAGTGGTATGTCTGTTATGGGAGAAACCAACCACTATGTTATTGGACCAGAGGCACAATCTACAGGAGGGAATACATGCCTGGTAATGAAGACCTAGTCAAAAGCCTATGGTGGTGGTGGTGGGGGTCATGAACCCTAGGGGAATAACACCTGCTGTTGCCTGCCTAAATACACATTTTATCCCTAAACTGTCTTATGAGCACTTTTTAAAGTGTATGTCCATATCTTAATGCTACTTTCACTTTCAGTTAAAGAAGCTTCTCTTTTCAGATGGTGGTTACCACTGGGATGACTCAAAAGGCACCACAGTGCTGAGAAGTGACAGTGGAGTTTTCAGCACTGGGACATCTCTATCACACCTTCCAAGACTTAGGGCCCATTTTGGAAGAGGTGGTGGAAAGAATGTAAGAGCCAAAGGAAGGGTAGGACTACTTATAATGCAATCTTTCAGACACAAAATGGCCTTGATATTCATGACCTCACAGTGCCTGACACTACCTACAGAAGACCTTCATAATAGGAGGAAAAAATAATATCACAATAAAAGAGAGACTAATTGAGAGTGGAAGGATATGATGGAGGGTGGATTACAGATGCACAAAGTAACAAAATACATACATCTGGAGTTTCATTTGCAGCATGCCCATTCTCTCTTGCCCCCCTCAAGTAAATAACCTAATGAATAAATAGAAGGATGGGGCTGAGAAGATGGCTCAGAAGTTAAAGACACTTGCTTACAAAGCCTGCTGATGACCTGGGTTCAAATTTCAAGCCACCCACATAAAGTCAGATGCAGAAAGTGGCACAAGCATCTGGAATTTGTTTGCAGTGGCAAGAGGCCCTGGTATATACACATACACACACACACACACACACACACACACACACACACACACACACACACACACGTGCAGATAAATCTTTTTAAAAATTTAAGTGAAGAATGGAGGGAGAGAAATAGATCAAAAAGCTGTAACTTTTGATGCAATGCCATAATCTGGAAGAAAGAAAAATTCAATAACCCATAGTTAAAAGTAGTATTTAGAAAAAAAAACCTAATTTCTGCTACAAATAACAAAACAATATCCCTACTGTGATGGTTAATTTTGTTGTCGACTTGGCCTTCTTAGTAATCATGGGTGGGTATCTGATGTTGTTCACAAGAAGGCAGCCCTCTCAGTAGGGGGTGGGATGTAAGGAAGCTCAGGGAAGCTAGAAATCAACAACCCTTCCTGGGCCAGCAATGCAGGAAAGAAATTCCAGAGATTCAGGAAGCCAACAAGTCTGTGATTAGAGTTTCAAAGCCCCGCCCTAACGCTATATAAAGGGGAAGCAATCTGTCTTTCCTCTGCCTCCCTGCCTGCTTGACTGCTGGTGCTTGTCCTGCATCTCTTTGTCAGAATTGGAAGGAAGCTTTCTCAGCCTTCCAGCCCGGACTGAAGACCAGCAGCTTCTCCAGGAAGTCTTTAGGCCTTCAGTGCTGGATTGGGATTGCTGAGGCATCCAGCAATGTGGATTGAGCATCAAGTAGTTCCTTGACTCTTGGATTTGCAGACTGCTATTGTGGGACTGCTGTGAGCAAATCCCCCCTTTTACTACAATTCATTCTGTTGGTTCTGTTCTCTAAGAACCCTAATACAGCTACTTTTAAAAAATATTTATTTATTTATTGAGCGTGAGAGAGAGAGAGAATGGGTGCACCAGGGCCTCCAGCCTCTGCAAATGG
Organism: Zapus hudsonius; assembly: GCA_004024765.1. Taxonomy (NCBI): domain Eukaryota; kingdom Metazoa; phylum Chordata; class Mammalia; order Rodentia; family Dipodidae; genus Zapus; species Zapus hudsonius. The sequence goes on from PVHP010019048.1 coordinate 29,386, forward strand.
ATTCCAGACACATGTGCCACCTTGTGCAACTGGCTGTATGTGGTTACTGAGGAATCTAACTCAGGTCCTTCTGCTTTACAGGCAAGTGCCCTAACAGCTGAGCCCTACACCTACTTTCTGAGCACTCTCGATTATCCTGATCTTATCATAGCCTCCACAACCAAACAGCGTATTATCTATTTCTTCAGTGTTCAGTTATCCAACAATGTAAATTCCCAAAAGTAAGGACCTTATCATTGTATATCACTGATAGTTCATATCATATCCAGCCGAGCAGATACTCAGCAATTTATCAAGATCAATTACTGGTCTTAACTGAACTCTACCCAGGCCCCTATTTACCTGAACAAAGCAAGGAGTCATTGCTGTTGGTGACATAACTGGGTTCACCAGGGCCACAGGAAAAATATCTATAAGAAAAACCTGTTGTGGGCTAGGATATAGTTCTGCTGGTGGAGTACTCTTCTAGATTCCCCAAAGCCCTAGGTCCAACATCCAGCATCAAAGAATTGGCATGGTGGCACACACCTGTAATCCCAGCAGAGGCAGAAGGATAAAACAGTCAAGGACATCCTTGGATATACCCTGGGGTACATGAGACCCTACCTAAAAGAAAACAGATAGGCAAGGTGGCTCCAGTCTGTAATCTCAGCACTTGGGAGGCTGAGATAGGATCACTGAGAAAGCCAGGTGAAGCCAAGGCTAGTGTGAGGCACTACCTGGAATACCAAAGCAAACAAACTCCCTGGTGGAGCCAGCTTTCTCTTTGCTTTGACAACCCAACCAAAAACAGTTGATTAGAGGAATGGGTTTATTTTGGCTTACATGTTTGAGGGGAAACTCCATGATGGCAAGGAAAAGACAGCATGACCAGGACATCACTTCTGCCACAGCACTCCAAAGAGCAGCAGGAAGGTGTGCCAAACACTGGCATGGGGAAGCCAGCTATAACCCCTATAAGCCTGCCCCCAACAACACACTTCCTCCAATGGAGGTTCCAATTCCAAAACTGCCATCAGCTGGGGATGAAGCATTCAGAACACGTTTGTGAGGGGACACCTGGATCAAACAACCACACTCACAAATAAAAATAAAACTGGCTGGAGAGATGGCTCAATGGTTAAGAACTTGACTACAAAACCTACCAATCTTGGTTCGATTACCCAATATCCACATAAAGCCAAGGCACAGTGGAACATGCATTTGGAGTTAATTTTCAGTAGCTGGGGGTCCTGGTGTGGCCATCCTGTGCCTCTCTCTCTGCTTATAAATAAAAATATATTTTTTTAAAACCCTTTACCCAAACTCTATTAGATGCCAGTACTCATACTTCCTAAAACTCCAAAATTACCCACCTCTAATCAACTGATAAATGACTGCTGCTTCAATGCAATTTATTGCTCTAATTAGCATATCACCTTCAGGTTATGGTAATTCATTAATCATTTTCACAGATCGTAAGATTCTCATTTACATCTATCGCCATTTTATTGTTAGGATTTCTTCACTCCTATCCTTAGGCATCACTGCCACATGCCTCAGATGAACAGGAACACAGGACTACGTCAGAGCAGCAGTCCTAAAGCTCAAGTCCCTTTCTTTCTTTCTTTTTCTTTTTTTGTTTTGGTTTTTCGAGGTACGGTCTCCCTCTAGTCCAGGCTGACCTGGAATTCACCATGTAGTCTCAGGGTGGCCTTGAACTCACAGCAATCCTCCTACCTCTGCCTCCCGGTGTGCTGGGATTAAAGATGTGTGCCACCACGCCCTGCTCAAATCCCTTTCAATCCAGTGAAAAACTGACAAGTTGGGCTTTTTTTTTTTTTTGGGGGGGGGGAGTACATATGTGTCTATGGTGTACCTTCCTATTGCTCTTCTGCCTTATTTCACTGAGACAGTCTCATTGAACCTGGAGCTCCTTGTTCAGTGACCCCAGCAATCCTCCTGTCTCCACATCCCTCAGTGTTGCTTTTACAGCTATCCATAGCCACACCTGGCTTTTTTATATGGGTGCTGGGAATCATATTATGCTTATAATAGCAAGCTCTCTTACCCATTTAGCCATCTCCCTGCCCCAAATGCAGGCCTTTTGTAATATTTTACTTTGGGAGGGAAGGAAGGAGGGAGGGAGGAAAGGAAAGGAAAGAGAGGAAAGAGAAGATGGGCACACCAGAACTTGTTGCCACTTCAAAAGACCTTTAGACGCATGCATCATTTGTACATCTGGCTATGTGGGTATTGGGGTATCAAACCTGGGCCATCAAGCTTTGCAAGAAAATGCCTTTAGAGCAGGGAGTGGCGGCGCACGCCTTTAATCCCAGCACTCGGGAGGCAGAGGTAGGAGGATCATGTGAATTCGAGGCCAACCTGAGACTACATAGTGAATTCCAGGTCAGCCTGGGCTAGAGTGAGACCCTACCTTGGAAAAAAAAAGTGCCTTTAGGGCTGGAGAGATGGCTCAGTGGTTAAGGCGCTTGCCTCCAGTGCCTAAGGCCCTAGGTTCAATTCCCCAGTACCCACATAAACCCACAAGGTAGAGGCACTGGCGCTCTCTCTCTTTCTCTTTCTCTCTCTCTGTCTCTCCCCTTCCCCCTTTCTCCCTCCCTCTTTCTCTCTGTGTATATCTGCTTGAAAATTAATAAATAAAATATCAAAAAAAGAAAGTGCCTTTAACCGTTGAGTCATCTTTCAAGCCCCCCAAAAATTGACAGCAGTTTGCCTAATGCACCATTTTTCAGTTAGTATTAGAAAAGGCTAAATTTGCTCCAGCACACAGGAGGCACACTTTGAGTTGAGGATACCCTGAGGTACACAGTGAATTCCAGGCTAGCCTGGGATAGAGTGAGATCCTACCTCAAAAAAAAAAAAAAAAAAAAAAAAAAAAAAAAAAAAAAAAAAAAAAAAAAAAAAAAAAAA
>PVHP010019049.1:0-32340 GCA_004024765.1 Zapus hudsonius
AGTTCTTCCCACTGGCAGTGGTGCGTGATCCCTGGTAGTCACCAAGACTGCCTGTGCTCTCCTGGCAGGTACCTGTCTGAACTGGCCTCTGCCAAGGTTCCCAGGTATCAGCCTGAGTTCTGGCCCTGGAACCAAGGTAGTTCATTGTGCCCAAGGATCGTGTCTGTCTGTGTATGTGTGTGTGTGTGTGGGGGGTCATGGAGAGAAGTGTGCTGAAGGATTGGGTGCTGTAGGGAAGGGGCCCCATAGGGAAAGGTGCTCAGCCGGCTAGGCAGGCTTGGGAACCTGTTGGGAGGAGACAATGGCAGGAGCTTGGGGTGGGGAAGGGGGCACTCTCCATTCCTCTGTGGAGCAGAGAGCCACTGGGGAACATGTCTGTGCTGGTACAGAAGCTGGGGGGTAGGGTGGGTTTGGGTTCAGGTCTGGCTGGGGTCTGGGGTTTGGATCCCAGCTGGAAAATCATACCTTTACAGAGAGAGTCCTGGTGATGCTGTTACTTGTCCACCATCTTCCCAGAATCTAATTACTTTCTGTGCAAACCTTATAATTTTCATATTCTTCTTTTCTATGTTCTGCCAAACACACCAGTCCATTACTATTAAATGCAATTTTGTTTCAGTTCTCAGGATATCGGAAGAGCAGAGCCAGCCTCTCACACAGACTGTCCTAGGCTAGTCCTGACAAATTCTTCTTCTCCTCAAAAGATAAGTCTTCCAGTCTACAGTTCTTTCTGCATTCAGCTCTTTCAACCCTCACCAAAATGGCCTACCAGGCTCTACTTACAGCACTGTAGGCATCTCTTAGTCTAAAGTTTCGAATCCTTCCCTATCCTTCCTGAAAATCAGTTCTGGAGGATCAAAAGCCACACAGTCAGGTTTCCAGAAGCAACAACCCCACTACTATGGTACCAATTTTCTGCTGTAGTTACCTTTGTGCTGCTGGAGAAAAAATAACCAATCACAAAACAGCTGATGGGAGAAAGAGTATTTTGGCTTGCAATCAGTCTCAAAGGGGCAACAACATCATGGCAGGACAGGATAGAGCAGAGGCTGGGGATCACTTCTTACCACAGCAGGAAGTACACAGCAGTGAGAGGGTCATCTGAGTTCTGAGCAGGAGGAAGCTGGCATATAGCACCCCAAAGCCTACCCCCAGCAGTATACCTCCTCCAGAAAGTCTCCAATTCACAAATTGCCACCAATTGGGGACCAAGCATTGAAAACACATGAGTTTTCTGGGGCCATCTTATTCAAACCACCACAATGTCTTCTGAATCAAATTTGTAGTGCTTTGTCAAATGAGAGTTGTGATAAATATTCCTGTCCCTTGGTGTCTTGCCATTAAGCATGTTATTGGCAATTGGTTAGAAATAGATCCCCATTCCTTCTCCCCATTAAGGAAATATGGTATATCTGATAACTGAGACTTTTAATCAAGAATAATGATAAATATTGTGACAATTAAATTCCTATTGTCAGCTTGATCAGATCAAGAATGAAAGAAGAGACACACCTTTTGGCAGGCCTATGAGGGCACTTCCAAAAAGGACCTCCCTCCAGAGTGGGCAGCCCTTCTGATGGCAGACTATATAAAAAGAGGTTTCTTCTGCCTGGCTTTCCTTGCTACTTGCTGGTGAGTATATCTAACCTTTCACTCTCATCCTTCATGGACATCTGAACCCATCATGTGTACTGGGCAATTGAACTTTGGTTTAATGTATTAGATAAAATGTTATTTGTGCCTAGTGCTATGATGTCAAGGTTATCATTCAAAACTTTCACTTTATTTTATTTGTTGCAGTCAGCTGCTCATTGCTGGCAAAAAGAACCCAACCAAAGGCAGCTCGTGGGGGAAAGGTTTTATTTTGGTTTGTAGACTCTAGGCAAAGTGCCAGGATGGCACGGAAAATGATGGCATGAGCAGAGGCTGGACATCCCCTTCTGGTCAATATCAAGTGGACAACAACAGCAAGAGAGTGTGCCACACTCTGGCAAGGGGAAGCTGGCTATAACACCCATTGGTCTGCCCCCAACAACATACCTCCAACAAGGTTCCAATTCTAAAATTGCCATCAGCTGGGGATCAAGCATTCAGAACACATGTTCATGAGGGTCTCCTGAATCAAGTCATCACACTATTATTTGATTATACAAATTACTCTTTTTTAAAAAATAATTATATATTTTCTTTAAAAATTGGGTTTTATCCTCAGTTTTAAAAGCATTTGGAAAAGAGAATATTACCAGTGCTTATAGTTTTAAATAATCTTATTTAGCAATAAAAATAAGAACATAAGCAAAAAATGAGAAAGTTTGAAAGAAAAAGGAGTCAATCCAGAAAGATGGTATTTAGAGGGATTAGACACCAACCTCTTGTGAGCCTAGGTGGAAAGCAGCAAAATTAGCCAAGGTCTTTAACTAAGGAAGCACATGATAGTCACGGACAGTACCACAATAAAGTTGCGACTTTCTCCCCTAAAGTCTAGTGCCCTCAAATATTTTAAGTGGTGAGAAAAAAAAAAGTTTGAAAGACAGGCAAAAATCGGGCTTCAGAAATATGAGTTGAAACTGTCATTTTAGTGGCTTTCTATTGAAGTGTAATAAATCACAGAAGCTCGGCAGCTCACAACAATGTTAACTGTCACACAGTTCTATAGGTCAGAGGTCTGGGCCTCGTAGCTGGGTCCTCAATTGTATCAATTGAGGCTACAGTTAAGGCCTCAGTTGCTCAAGGTCCACTTCCAAAATCACTGATTGTTGGCAGAGCTCAGAATTCAGTTCTCTGAGGTCCCCTGTCCCTATTGGCTGTTGGCTTGGAGAGGGGGTTGCTTTGAGCTCCCAGAGGGTTACTGTCCATCATCAAAGTCACCAGCAAAGAATCTCTTCAGTAAGGATTAGGTTTCTTTCAAAATTAGGTGGTGCATCCCCTTATCATTTCACTGTTGATATTGACTAACTCAAAGTTAATTCAAACTTGAAGTGGGGGACACTATAAAAGACATTCCCATGTGCTATGGAGTAGGAATCTTGGGAACTGTCTTAGAATTCTTCCTACCCCAGGGACTGACAGGAATAATGAGCCTTGAAGCCAATGAAGGTTGAGAAGGAATTCTGTTGCTAAAGTAACTGTGAAATAACAAAGATAAAATGAAAAAAAAATTAAATAACTTTTGATCCTTGTAATCTTGAAAGCTTTAGAATTTTCCCAAGTAAAAAATACTGGATAAAGTCTGTGTCCAGGGCCAGAGAGAAAACAGCGGAAATTGTCACCCTAGATCTCCAAGTGTTTACATGGAACAGATGTTCTACCCTTCCTGTCCCTCTCAGACCATCTTCCAAAACTTTGTGAGAATTGTTTGTATTGAGCCCCTGAGATGTGTGTTTCATTTACTTAGATTGCTGGTATTTTATTTATTTGCGAGAGAGAGAAAGAAAGAGGATATGAATGAATGGACATGCCAGGGCCTCGTCCACTGCAAACAAACTCCAGATGCATGTGCCCACCTCTTGGAACATCTGGCTTTATATAGGTACTTGGAAACAACACCCAGGCCAACCCAGGCTAGCAGGCTTTGCAAGCAAGTGCTTTAACCACTGAGCCATCTCCCCAGCGCAGATGCTATTATCACCTTAACACAATATTCTCTCTGTCTCTTTCAGCCTCTCAGTGCTCATAATGTGGAGACAGAAGGATCCTTAAGACTTGCTGGCCAGTCTAGCTGAATTGGTTAGCTCCTGGATCAGTGAGAACTTCAGTCTCTAACAAACAAACAAACAAACAAACACAAACAAACAAGTAAAGATCGACTGAGAAAGATACCTGAAACCAACCTCTGGCCTTCACACATTCACACAAACCCACTCACACACATGCACCACACACATGCCAGAACAACAAACAATGCCAATAACAAAATAGACTCTTATTCCTAGTCATTTTGGCCCATTTTTAGGGCTATTCCAGCCTTAGCTAGTGAGTATAGTCCAAGAGGATGAACCACAATGACAATATTTTATGAGAACAGACAGTTTTGGTGAAATCCCTTACAAAAATCTACCCAATGACTTTGGCAGTTTCTCTTTATGGTCACCTATGTATTTCATAAGGAAGACAGGGCCTGGCAGGCAGAACACTTCAGGAGGATAAATGCAGTCGTCAGCATAGAGAGCATGTTCTTTGTTCCACATGAGCCAAAAACAAGTTCACATTCATGCTACAATGTCTTTCTTTGGTTACATGGAATCACATATTCAGATGAAAATTTTAAAAAAATGAGTTTTATTTTATCATTGGACTTTAACTTGTGATTTCAAGAGGTGCTCTGTATGCCCCACTACCTGATATGAGATATGTAGATAGACCGCTGAAGATCAGAAGATATAAGGTGAGAAGCTAATTGAGTTCTCTCTGGATTCTCCTCACAACCTGGACCTTAATGAGCACTCATTCAAGAAGCTCACGGTCCACACTTGTGTGCTCTCTAATGCTGGTTAACAAAGACCATGAAAACTCAAGAAAATATATGAATTTTAATTTACAATATGAAAAACTAAATTTCAGTAAAGTTTTCAAAGTTATAATATGTATATATAATTTTCTGAGCTTATTGAATACAAATTACCCATGTACCAATTATTCAAATAGAAAGTACAATAAATAATATACTTAAGTTTTCACATAATTTGTTAAAGACATATAGTACATATTTTGCTTTTTTTCTGAGAAAAGCATTAATTAGTTGTAAAATTTGGTAAGCTGCTGAAACCAAAACTTAGTCTTCCTTTTGAAACATGAAAGAAGTTTTAAATAATTAAAACTGCCTTAAGTTTTGCACGTTCAGAAAGTACCAGCTTAATTTTAATTAGGAGGTAAGGCTTATCTTTTAAAATAATCATTGAGATTATTTAAGTTAATTCATTAAATTAAGTCATTAACTGCATAAGGTTAACTCCTTTTCTCTAATGAACACTAAAAGTTTTAGTATTTTCAATTTTACCATTATATATGTATATGGATATACTTTATGCATACACACTAACACCACCTACTGTTTATGCAACTTATCTGGACCAGACCTCTGAAAAATAGTCATTGTTACATGGGTGAAAATGGCAAAGCAAAAAGGCCATATTTTTGCTTAAAATTTTCATATCAGTGAGCTCTAAGCAGACAGAATCTTTGTGTCAGTGAAGTGAAACTTCAAATTTCAGCTAATGAAAGCCAATCAGTTACTTTGAGCAATCTTCACCTATGTTTAGCAATCTACCGACATCATTGAAATGTTTGGAATTCCCAGAGCAGCCTCTCAGAGTGTCAGGTCTGAAGGAGCTTCTTAACAGATGCTAAGGTCATAGACTGCTGGAGCTGAGGTTGGAAGTCAAGGGCAATGGTAAACATCGAAAATCATTATATGTTGATCACAGTTTGCTTCCTTTTTGTTAGTTTCTTTATTGGTTCACATGATTTAAAACTCTGGGACTATATTTAACTATTCTGAATGTTTAAAAGGAGAAATTTTAAATAAAACATTTACCTGAAAATATCAATATTTATGGGAATAATTTAGTTTAACATCAGTCCCTTATAGATAAATATCATTCCTTCAGAAAGAGATGATAGATAATTTGCTTCTCTATTTCCTAGCGAGAAGAGAATTAGACCAGGCTCTTCCGTCTGTCAAAGTATAGGCTCAGCAGCTAACCACACGGGGACAGAGTGGAGGGGGTACATATTCTTGACCCTTCTCTCCAGTGGCCAACAAAGATCACATGCTCGTAAAGACACAAAGAGTTAGTGTTAGTGTGAATCCTCAGTACAGTTAAAACATCAGGGTTAGATGATGGCCTGGCCAGGGAGTCATAGGACTGGAGGACAACCCAGCCTGATCCCTGAACTTCAGTTGAAAGCCCTGTTCAGCCCATGCAGACACCAGGTGGAGAAGGAACCTAGAGGGACAGAGAGTGTGAGGGCCTTGGGTGGCACTTGCTCCTCCCCACACACAGCACTGGCAGAAGCAGCTAGGAGACACTGAAGACCACAGAGGCTTGCAGGCAGCAGGGTAGAGGAAGGCCAGGCAGCAGAGCTGCCCCAGAGAGGATCAGGGAGGCATGGTAGTGGCTGGTGTCAACATGGCATGAGGTGTGAGGTTTCAGTCCTATTTCTTTTTGATGGTGAGATTCCAGTCCCAGGACAGTTGGTCAGTCTTGCTGTCTGTGAAGCTGGTCTTTATATTACAGCTGCTGGGAGCTAGTCTACCCTTGTGCACTTCCTCTATGGGCATTATGAACTCATACTCCTGAGCCATGGCTCACCAGCATGGAGTCAGCTTTGTTAGTTATGACTCTTTGCGTGTATGTGTGCTGGATGTCTAGTCATGAATCCCACCATGACTTTCTTCTTCTTTTTCTCTTCATTCATACACATCGTAAGGAAAATATTTGTTGATCAGTACTACCATTGTCCCTTTACTACCTGAAATAACTGATATTTAAGGAATGATCACTTTGTAGTCAACTCTTACTCTGTTTTCATAGTGCGATTACCACTGGATAGTGATTGTGATTGCAGATAGTACTCAACTCTTAAGGAAGTTACTCAGGAGAGAGCTTGGTGATCTAAACTCTAGCCAGAAAGCTACTGCTATTGTTTTGCTAAATTGATGAACTGCCCATCAAATTGTTCTCTATGTGATTGTGTTCATGACCATACATGAGTGCAACTTTCAACTTTGGTCAGAGAAGCTCTTTATACAGTGAACAGCAGTGAATACAGAGACCCATAACTGTTCCAAGTTCCCTCAGTCCTAAATAGGACATCTATGTCATCCCCTGCCAGGCTCAGGGAAAAATTGAGGCAGTGGAATAGAATGAAGATAAGAGCAAGAGGAAACAGGAGTGAGGGAGAACTCTGTCTTTGGTCGTGACCTAGATATTGAACTCTTGAGCTCACAGAAGTTGTGATTACAGCACAAGACCTGGACAAGACTGGGCTTGTCAACATCTGTTGTAGATGCAAAACCCATGAGGCTCTGCACCCCATTGAGGTCTTACAGGCAGATAATAGTAGCTAGGGGGAAGGCCCCACCCCTTCCTGAGAGTCTATGGGAAGTTATTGCATGCTACAGGAGAAAGAGACAATTTCTCTAAAGATGTAGCTACGCAGAGGTAGGAGGATCACTATGAGTTGGAAGCCAGCTTGGGACTACAGAGTGAGTTCAAGGTCAGTCTGGGATAGAATGAGACCCTACATTTAAAAAAAAAAGGCAAAACAAAGAAGCCCATGGTAAATAACCCCTTCCCAGGATCCTATGGGCAATCCTAATGAAACTCATTGGGTCACGATAAAAGAAAAAGAAAGAAAGAAAGAAGAAAAGTCATGAGCAGAAGGCAGACTGGTTGGGAAGAGGTGTGAGAGGAGGATGGGAGACAGTAATGACAGGTGAATGTGATAAAAAAAACTACTTTGTATGCATTTAGGAAGATATAATAAAACTCACTGTTTTATAATTAACATAATCCAATGAAAACTCCCCTTTCTAGATTAACCTGTTGTTTTAAAGTAAAAAACCATATAGAGCGATAATATGAAGTCTTACTAAACATACTCAAGATTCAAAAATACAATTGAAAAAAATACCTGGAATTCAATTCACTTTAGTGCTTAATTCTCTTTTCCTTCAACAGCAGAAAAATGAATTTTGCCAAATGAAGATAATTGGTCACCTTTCAGCTTACCCTCCTCTTTTTTGGAGATTAATCAGTTATTCAGGGTTCTTTATCTCATCTCCTTCCTTTGTCCTTGGAGGAATCTGGGTTTAATGAGGCCCCATACAAGGAAGCAGTGGTGCATTCTAAGGTGCATGTCTGGGGTGCTCCACCCTCACTGGCTCTCACTGAAGTATGACTTGTCCCATGGCTTCTCACATATTGACTTCTGTCTCCTCTCCATTTTCATGGGTGCTCACCATCTCCCCATGGCCTCCACTTCTCTTTCATGCTCTCTGTGTTCTTCTTGACTCAATCGCAAACATTCATTTATCTGCTAGTCCTCTCGGATACTCTAGTCAGGAACCTAACATTGCTCACTGGTTTCTTCACCATGATGAAGGAAGGTGAGTAGGAGCCCAAGTATTTATCCTCAAGCCTAGATGTGGAGCTGTGCAATAAAAGGTGCAGCAGGTGCAGCATGTAAATGTTGAACCCCTAAATGCCAAGAAAAGATCACAGACTCAAATTTAGGTCAAATTAAAGCAAGCTATATTTGTGCACACAGGAGTTGGCCAGCAGCTATCTCACGCGAAAGCAGGGCTTCAGAGACCAGCAGCCTGCAAAAGAAAAAGTGAGGTTTTTATATATAAAAATTTGGGGAGTTTCCAACAAGGGATTTAGCAAGCAGAAAATATAATTAAAAATTGGCATTTTTCCCTGGATGGCATGGGTCTTATCATAGTCAAGGAGAGGAGTAACGTAGATGCTGGGAAGAGTGATAGCATAGTCAGGGGGGAATAATTCTTGGGAGGGGTAGAACACAGTCACAGAAATTTCAGTCAAGTTCAAGATCAGATCAAACAGAACTTTGTTACAAAATAGCTTCTAACTTCAAGATGGAGTCTGGTTCTTCATAAGCCAAGAGTGGCAATTCATGCATGTCATCCCAGGACTTGACAGACTGAGACAGGAGGATTGTCATTTGTGATCAGCCTGGACTACATAGTGAGGTCCAGGCCAGCCTGCAATACAAGTGTGAGGGCCTGTCTCTAACAAGCAAACAAAGTGCCATATAGACTAATGCATCTATCAAAATTTTCCTTACTGGTCCATTAGGACTGCAATGACAAAATACTGTGGGTACATTGGTCTAGGTAGCTGCTAACCAGCAGAACTCTATTTCTCAAAGCTAGAAACCTAGGACAAGGCACTGACAGATTGAGGTCTGGTGAGGCCTGTTTTCTGATTCATAGATGGTGGGCTACTTCTTGCTGGAGCTCTCTGGGGCCTCTTTTATAAGGACACTGTGGTAGTTTTGAATAAATGTCTCCCAAAAGAATTAAGGGTTTATTAAAATTATAAATTGTCTCCAGCCAGTTCTGGCTAAAGGAAGTGTGTCATCTTGGCCAGATCCTAGGGTTCAGCTCTAAGGTATTTTTGGGGTGTGTCTGGAATTTTAGCTATTCATATGCAAAAAGCAGTCTGAGCTCAAGCCTGGAGTTGCTTTTGTTAGTTTTGGAGTGTGCTTGCTTGTGGTGCTGGTGGTGGGCTTCTGTCTGTCTCTGCTTGCTTCCCTGAAAGGGGGCCAGCCTTTCCTTAACTTCTTACCCTGGATCTGCTCAATAAATATATTCCTCCCCATAATCGTGCGTGCTTTGGAGATTCATCCCAGTGGTGTGTGACTGACTATGACAGACACTAACCCCATCCATTCTTGAGGGTTTTATCTCGTGATCCAATCATCTCTTCAAAGGCTGCACCTAACACCATCACATGGAAGATTAGAATTACAGCATATGGATTTTGAAGGACATTAGGCAGTGATACTGGTTCTCAATGAGATTAAATAAGAAACAGAGTGAGGAGTTAGAAACTTTTGTAGAACAAGAATTTAATAATTGAAGCCTGAGGGTTTCATAAATTACTTCGAGTTTTTCATTCCATGCATCTTGTATTTCATCTTCATTACTTTATTTGGTATTTATTTAAAAAAATAACTGATCCTTCACTGCCTTAAGTTTGAAAGGTCCTGATCTAGATATTTGCTTTTTCCTTCCCAGGTGCCTTGTTAGACTTCGGATGGAGATTTTCTGTTGCCTATGGGAAGTGTCATCTGCATATTCCACAGGAGGAGGAAGTGAGAGTCTTGGAGTCACTAAGGGAAAAGCCACAGGAACCCCTTCTCCCCCCAAAAATATTTGTCAAGCAATTTCTGGTACTATCTCAAATTATTATCTACCTCACCATTTGAAATTTTTCTTGACGGAAAAGATTCTATAGTGTAGAAAGTGCTCCATAAACAAATATACATTTTAATTCATAGACACCTCATTTTTCTCAGTTAATGAAAGAGGATGAGCCTGTCTCAGGAACTGATACCAAGCTTCAATGGGGCACATATGGAAGCTTCTTAACACAGTGTCTGGCACAGGAGTGCCAACTCCTTATGAGGTAACATTTTGTATTTTAGCAGTTTCCTCTCTCTGCATCAAACATACCACTCATATGAATCTTCATGTTGCTGAGAACATTTAGATTAATATAGTTGTAAGAGTCATGACATTTATATATAATAGTATTATAAGAATTAAGTAAAGGAATAGATGCATTGTGCTTACACAAAGCGCCTGTCATAATGATTATGACTCATACTTATACACTCTAGGTAAGTGAGAGTGTGTAAGTATGAAGCATAATGCACGCAGGACACATCCATACATGCCTACCATACTCGTCTGTGAGATTCAGAGGCTGTCTTCTATACTTAAAGAAATTCAAATATAGCAGTCCATGGCTTTATAAATAGACCCAAGACCAAAGAATATTTGGCTTCCTCATAATTTTAGTTTTTGGCTCTCAGTGACTCCAAAATTGCATGTGCGTTGCTATCTATATCTTGCCACAGTTTAGTAGCAAAGGTTGGTGTAGACTTCTGAAGTGAAATATTTCTCTTAAATGTTGCTCTGTATTTTAATTAAATATAACCCTACAAGAACAGTGTTTAGTTGCACAAATGAACCGGTCTGAGCCTGGGGGCAATCTGGCTCCAACAGAGGAAATTGAACAACAGAGTCAATTGGGCACAAGCTATGAGAAGCAATTTATCAGGCCAACTGGGAAGTTAATTATTTAGTCAGAATTAAATAAAACTCATTATATGCCAAACCCATCAGGCTATGTGGGGCAAATACGTAAATGTGATAACTACTGATCGCTAACAAGTGAATGTCTGGGTGATTTAATTACTTTTCTATTTGTTTTTAGCACTTTAAAGTCAGTTAAAAGCTAGTGCAGGTTTTTTTTTTTTTTTAAAGATGAAAGCTAATACAGAGTCTTACATTATTGGTGACCTGTTTTAGACTGTACACATCCCAGACTGATTGCATCTAATTCTGGAAAAGCAAACAAACAAACAAACAAACAAACAAAGAAAACCAAGTAGTTCTCTATCTCTAAGGTAACAAATGTTTGATTAAATTTAGTAATAAAATCTTCTCTTTGTCAGAGGATGAAAGGAAAGTCCTCAGGCCATCATGTTGTTTTAATCATCAGGAGTTTTTGAAATGCATTTGGTTATAATAAACAACCACACATGATCAGAGATGACAGTGATTCTTTTATTGTTAGCATTTCCATCTGTAAACAGGCTTGGAATTCAGACAACAATTGTTTTGTCAAGAAGTAAAGAAGTAAGAAAGTTTTCTTCTTTTCACAAAACAACACCACACTGATTGCATCTAATTCTGGAAAAACAAACAAACAAACAAAACCAAGTAGTTCTCTGTCTCTAAGGTAACAAATGTTTGAATGCTTGAACCTGTCAAACAGTAGCAGTTCCTTATGTTACCACTGTGTGGTGCTGTTTACTATTAAGTTCCTGTCAGTGTGTGCACACATGCTTTGTTGCTTTGTAGGTTTAGTATGCATGGTGTTGAAAAAGTATAGCATGGATTCTAATTTAAAACCATATTAAATTCTGTGATTTTATGTAATGAATATGAGCTCTGTATGACTGTGGAGACTTTAACTTACCAACTACTCTCTCAAGCCTGAAATGACATGCATTTCTTGCTTAACAAGTGACCACACTGATGGAAACGGCTCAAGTTAATCAGGCTTCTAATTGATCGTTGTATGTCTATAGAGTGTAAAAACATGAAAAGTAAAAATCCTCCAAAATTCTGAAATATTTAACTTTCTGCCTAATTCCAGTTGAGATTCCTGACTTGTACAATACTGGTGAAGACATTTACAACACTGTAAAAGATTTGTACTATCTTCATCTTAGCGAGGAATTTATGTATAGAGTTTGGTTAAAAAGGCAAATGCCAGAAGCCTGCTCGAGCTGGAAGGTTTGTAAATTTACAAGAAGGGAGACATAAAGGCTATAGGAATAGCTTAAGAATCATGAGGAAGAAAAATGTATATGACCAAATAAATTCAACAAACACCATAACCTACTCCCAATAAGATGGGCTTTGGTGAAGTATTTGCTTGACTTAAAAGGAGGGAAGGAAGACCCATACAATTCCAGGCTGTTCGGTGGAACAGAGCAATGTGTCCTCCCCCATTCCCCTAGTTCACACCAAGAGGCCAAGTCAACTGTGCCAACATGGAATGGCAGAAATTTGGAGGATGCAGGCTTGGGAGCCAGGCTACTAATGTCAATGTCAAACCCAACTATTTTACTTTGGGCACATTAATGTCTCTCTCACATTTTCCCACATTGAAATTGAAATGAGAGTAATAACTGGACCTTCCTTAAAGTGCAATTGTAACACAGTGTAAAAACAGTTAGGATAGTACATGAACCATCAAGAAGTTGCTCAGTAATCATTGAATATAACTATTATCTGAATGTGCTGGCAAATAAAGAGTTAAGTGCTTCAGGGCCTTGCTATGGTTTGGGACTGCTTTCAAATAAATTGGTGAATTATAGATCAACTGGTTTTAGCTTTCCTGTGGACATGTTTTCTTCTGGTGGCATGGCCATTAAGTGGGTCCTTTCCCATTAGATCATCAGAGTGCCAAGTGGCTTCTCTTTCAGTAAATTCACAAGACAAAGCCTCAAGAATCTTTAGAACTGCCTACACAAATGGCCTGAAAGGCTTCACTTGATCATATGTCTTCATGCTTGTTTTATGGACTCTTGCCCACCTGCATGGGGGAAAAGAACAGGAAAAGATGTGAAATAACTACTATCCGAATCAGGCTAATCCAGAGTATGCAAAGGCACTATCCTACTTCAGCGAGGAAAGAGAGAGACAGGGGAGTTCCCTAAAACAGGGTAGAATGAAGAAGCAGACACTCAAGAGAGATAAGCATTTTCACATAAATAAATAAAACTAATATAAAAGCTTCCATGGTGATCATGAAGGCTGAGGACTGAGAAATACCTGCTAAGCTGGGGTCTTCAGTGTCCTCAGTGTTCCTGGCATCTCAGAGTCCTTCTTAGAGACCCACATGAAGCACCTTCCAGAGGAGACACAAGGCATGGGCTGAAATGGGTTAAATCCTTCACATGAAGGGTTATGTAAAAAAGGAAATGTGGCTGCTGACTGCTCACTTACAGATACTAGAATCTGTTCAACATTGGAGTAGCTGTCTAATAAAGATGGGTATCATTTTGTCCATATTGTTTCAAAATTATTCTCAGAAAATACCTTTCCATTAAAAATCCCAGTGTAAGAGTTCTAATTAGTTTTTGAAGGCAAGCTACCCAAATCAGGATGGTCTCTAATGACCAGCAGCAGCTAGTTGCTCTGCTGGTGCCCAGAGAGAGAGGGCCTCCCTTAATTGGATTTACCTATGTGATACAGTTATCCAAAAAGCAGAAAAGAGTTGTGATAGACTAAATATGTGAAATGAGAACAGGTGTGTGTGTGTGCAAGAGGGACTGTCACATTCAAAAGCTTGTGCTTAAGGCACAGTTATAAAGTTGCAATGTTGATACTGTACTGGATAGCTTTCAGAGGTCCTTAGCATAATTTCTCAGTTTTAGGTGAGAACAAAGGCCAGGGTAGTTCAAACGGACTCAGGTTGATCAGATCCAGGAAGCAGCCTTTGCCCCAGTCAGGGTCCATGTCATATTCTGCCTTAGCAGCCTCTCGGGGTGTCACTTAATCTCTGTCCTTCATGGGAAACTTGTGTTTGGTTTTGTTTTTATTATGTGGGCTGGAAGAACTCCTTTTGATTAGTAGAACACAGTAATAAAAGTTACTTCTGGCTAGTTTCCAAAAAAATTTTTTTTTAGAATGAGGGTTTCCACTGAGGAAAGTTCTTCATAATTATGTGAAAGCAGACATCCACTTTTTAGATCCCAGGAATGATTTCCTGTGAAGAATATATAAGGACACAGTTAAAAACTTAGACAAAAAGCAAAGACATTTCATCAGAAAGGAAAATGCAGGGCTGGAGAGATGGCTCAGCAGTTAGGGCACTTGCCTCCAGTGCCTAGGGCCCCGGGGTTCAATTCCTCAGGACCCACATAAGACAGACCCACAAGATGGTGCCCCTGGTACTCTCTCTCTCTCTCTCTCTCTCTCTCTCTCTCTCTCTCTCTCTCTCTCTCTCTCTCTCTCTTTCTCTCTCTGTATCTCTCTGCTTAATAAAGAAAAAATAAAAAAAAAATAAAAAAATCATTTAAAAAATTCTTTTGACATTTTAGAGATTAGGTATTTTAGACAAATCTTTCTTCATTGACCATGACTAGGAAACAAAAGAAAAATATACCAACAATAACAGAAAAAAAAAACCCAAACTTGAACAAATTCCAAACTTCCCTAAAATGTATGTAGGTGCTACATACACGAAAACTCTCTGGTTAAAGGACAGTGTGAATCAAAGTTATGTATTAAGGCTAAATAATAGAGTATGTAAATAGACTCCTGACATGGAGACAGAATAAGTGAATGATTCCGAGGCAATCCTTAACTTGTGGCTGCTCATGGTGATTCTGGTGTTAGACTTGATGATTTGAATTTAGACCTGCCATTTGCTGCTGTGTGACCCTAGGTGAGGCTCTGGTGAAATGAAATCAGGGGGACAGTCCACTAGTGCTGGCAGGACCAAAGAGGTGATAGTCTTCATTAATTGCTGTCACTGTTATGTTACTCTTTTCCAGATTAGTAATATATTCACACGATTGTTTAACTTCAAATTATCAGAATTATACAAATCTGTATTGTTACACCATGAACTACATTTTACTTGTTTTCAGGATAAGAAGAGAGAGGTGTATAACATGAACTTGTCATTGAGCTGAGTATGAAGATATATAAAGACACCTTGAAGATTGATGTATGAGATTCACACTCAGAAGATGAGCCTCAGTATTTACACTAACTTAAAAAGTTCAATAATTGCATTTTCCAATTTTTTAAAAGATTTGTTATATAAACTGAATATTTTTCTTTTCAAATTTTATTTGATAGTATACTTTTTCAAAGATTTTCCCTCTTTCTTACATGGTAAAAATAACAATTCAGCCAAATATTTTGTGACCAAGCAGTTTCTCTCTACTAGTAAAATAAATGATGAAACCAAAAACCACTAGAAGAGCCAAGTGCTTGCCTCAGTAAAAATAGTCCTACTAGAAATAAATTAAAGATATTCTTATCAGAGTTACACTGGACTATATTTCAACTTTCAGCTGGTTTCAGATTAATTCACAATCAGTTTTCATTCTATGCATATAGATGGAACTTGTTGAACCCAGAAAATGCTGCTTTGTAGAAGAAGTGTTGATAATATATTTTGCTTGCCCTCCCTCTTGGTGGTCTTGGGCTTTCTGAGTGCTGTCGCTGATAACTGTCAGATTCCAACCACTCTGTATTAAGTACCTCTTTTTTCACCTATTATATCCGTCTACATTCATTAATTGACAAATGTGTATTCCTTCCATGTACACACCTGTCCTCAAAAAACTTATTGTTGAATTAGATGTGCCCTGCATGATCTTGCTGGACTCTTTCACATGGTGGCAATGAACTCGGGGAGATTTTATTCCCCTCAATTTTACTTTTTCTGGGTCTAATAAGCACCTCCTGGCTGCCACCTCTATAGTGTAAAAATCTCTGGCAAGAAAGCATATTTTCCTCATGATTTCATTCTCTGAGGGAAAGCTTAAAGCATGCCATGCTGTTTCGCTATATATAAAGTGGTATTACCACTGGAGGTGGTTTCAACACTCTGAGAGCTTTTGTAAATGCCAGCAGAGTTCCAGGCTGCAAAACCCCATATGGCCATCACACTGGAGATGATCCATCGAAAGCATACCAAAACAGACCTTTGAATGAGAATCAGAAATGGGAGGGAACCACTGCATTTTAGTTTTTTAAGCAAAAGCAAAATAAACAAAAAGCAAGCTGTTAATGTATTATTTCCCCTCAGAAAGGGAAATACTGATAATGGGGCTTAGAATTGTGGTGCCGGGTTCTCGAGTTATAAACTAGACTGATGCAAAGCAGATGAAATTCATCTGTGCTTGCAAAGGAAAGCTTTTTAATGGGTAAATGGAACCATGTCTGCCTCCATTGAAGTGTCGAGGCCTCTGGTTCAAGAGAGGTTCAGTTCTCTGTTTCTCAGCATGTTGAAAACACCTCAGTGTGCAAAATATTGAAGAACCCAGGAGAGCACCTTAAAGAGTTAATGGAAATGGATTCCCAAAGTAAAGGAAGTTTTAAAATCCCAAATTATCAGTCTACTGTTTAAGCTCATTTTTTTTAATTTAAATTTTTTTAATGCGTCTACCTAATGTACATAGAACTAAAGCTCTGGCAAACCAGTCAATAAGGAACACTTTTGGTAATATATCTTGTCTTTTCATTTGTAGATGATAATGAATTTAGCAACCAATTGTGCCCCTTATTATGGGTTTAGTTATGGAAACCTGTAGTCTCTTTTCTGAGAATTGAATGTTAAGAACACAGTTGTCCTAGGTAGTGAATTAAGACAGTTGGAAGGGATGGAGTATTATAATTTGGTTTATTGATTATTTCCAAACTCTCTGTTTCATGTCAATTTCAGGGAACTGACATTTCTTCCTTGTTCTGCCATTTTATGTAGCCCATGAAAGGTGGAGGAGGGAAGGAGGCTGAATGAAAGGCACTGGGGAATCAAGACCACGTGAAAGGTTGCTTCACACCAGCGCCTTTGGCACCTGATACCAAAACATGGCTGACCACCCTGCAGTCGTATCAGCCACTAGGCTGCCTGTTTCCATGTTCTTTGATCTAAAATGGGAGATCTAGAATTTAGTTACTTTATAGAGTGAATCAATACTGTCCCTGCTTGGTAAAATGCCAAGACTCCAGACAGAAAGGGCAAATCCTGAAGGTGGCAGCATGTGCATAATTTCCAGTTCTCTTCAAGGTGGTTTTAATTAGAACTAGCCCTTCAGGAACTCATAGAAACAGTTGGTTCAGGAACAGACTTCCACATAAGATCACCAACCTGGACCTTCCTAAAATGTATTAGATTATTGATGATGACTTCTCTTCTCTGAAATACTGTATGTTTGGACTGTCACATGCAAATGCTCCCTTGCAAACCAATTCAGGTGGATAGACACGAAGATAAAGAAGAGTATGTGACTTGAAGCTGTTGCTGTGTCTTTGGCACTGAAATAATTCACCATTTCTGCCTCTGTCTTGTCACCCCTTGCATTTCCAGTCCTTTATAGCAGCCATGTTATTTTGTTATGACTGTTGCTCTAATGTCCATGTCACTAGGCTTAAGGGAGAAGCTATTATGGGAGCTTTGAGCCAAGGTAATAACAATAAAGATGTGACTTAAAACCAGGAGTAGAAAAAAAGACAGTCAGTGGAAGGTGAACAGAATTCCTTCCTCATTAGAACATCTTATTGTGTCTGAGTAAAAACACCTCTGGTACTCAATGAAAGGTTTTCCTTACTTTGGGCCTTAGTGAGGAATCCTGAGATACTTACTTATTGAAAGTTCCAACGGTCTCTGTATTTGGAGAAACTATATGGAGGGTTAGTGTATCCCTCAACCCAAATGTGGTTTCATCATCTTGCACTTATGAGCAGAAGTTCCCACAAGAGTCACATAGGGAGGTTTAAAAGGGAAACATTCAGACATTAGCTGTCTCTTCTATATATGACAAATTAGCCACTTTACTATTTTAAAACTGGATTTACTGAATTAAATGATCTGACCTATAGTAATAATAATTTCAATAGTATGTGTAGCTCAGTGCCAGCTAAAGCATCTTGAAGGTATTTATGATTTATTATCTATCATTTGTTGTTTATCAGCACCTCAGTTACTTATGCTCAAAGGCCAAGACTTACTATTAGCCACCCACTCAAGCACCATCCACTGGGTATTAGCTCTCTTTAAAAAACAATTCTCTTTAAAAAGTATCTAACATCCTGTTGCAAGCAATAGAGAGAATAAAAAGACAACTAACAGAATGAAAAACATGCTTGCAAACTATATATCCAACAAGGGGACTAACATCTACTATATTTAATGAGCTAAAAATAACTTTCCAGCAAAGTCCCATAAACAACACAGTTAAAAACCAACACTAGACCTAAGTAGACAGTTCCTCAAGGAAGGCACTCCAATGACAATCAAATGTTATTTTTTAATAAACAGTACCACTAATTATCAGGGAATTGGGAATCAAACAACAATGAGATAGCACCTTATCAGTTAGAAGGACTGCTAATGGAAAGGCAAAGCATAACAAGTGCTGGTGAAGAAAAGGGAGGAAACCTTGCACATCATCAGTAGTGTAGCCAATGAAGAAAATAGTCAGCAGAAGCCTCAACAACTTAAGACTAGAACTACAAGATGATCCAACACTCGCTACTGGGCATGTATTTAAAGGAAAAGAAATTAGTCTGTCAAAGAGACACCTGCGTTACAGCAGCCAAGAAATGGAAACCAAGTAAGGGTCCACCAACAAATGAATGTAATTAAAATACCGTACATATATACAGCGGAATACTATTCATCCATGAAAGAAAATTTAATTGTGTCATTTGCAGTGATATGGTTGGAACATCATGTTGAGTGAAATAAGCCAGGTATGAAAAGACCAGACCACATGATTTCATTTATATGTGAAATCTAAAAGAAATTGATTTCATAGAAATTGAATAGCTTAATATTTACTGATGCTGAAATAGATGCTGAAAGCAGGGGTGGAGTGGGAGGAGGATGAAGAAAAGTAGGTAAATATATGCTGTTATAGATTGGAGAAATAAGTGCTGATCATTGTACAATTTTGTCACTATAAATAATAATATTCTATATATTTCAATAAAGCTAGAAAAGATAAATGAGAATACAGATATGCTTACTCTAAGACAAACATAAAATGTAAACACTTATTGAGACATCACTTAGAACCCAATAAATACATGTAATTTTATGTGTCAAAAGAAATATGTTAAAATAAAAAATGCAATTTCATTCTCAGAAAAATAGATCTTAAATGTTAGTTTCCCTTTCCAATAAATAAGTAGAAATGCTTAACAAATTGAATGTTCTATATTAGTTGGTCAACCAATCTATGTCCAGCCATTATTAGTTCCCAAACAATCGCCTTCTAGAATGACTGTGATGTCATTGTAACCATATAAAGAAAAATGTATCTAATATGTACTAGAAACTGTCAAATCCTCCCATGTTGTAAAAGGCAGTATTAGAGGCGTACATGATTGTTAATGTAACAGAAAAGACATGTTCCTGATTTCAGTTGGAATAGGAAGATGAGGTTACTGAAACACCTTCTGTCTTGTTATATTTAACACAGGACAGCCTGACTTCTTAATCTGTCAATAATTTCATTTTCTTTAATAACATGGTACCTAGAATGGTGAGTTATAATATTTAGTAGTGTCTTTGAAAGCTGCTTATACAAAATATAAGCAATTCTGGCCACTGAGAATGTTTATGTACCCTAAAACAAGGGTTCATAAGATTTTCTCTGCAATCATTCCAGTTAACTTTGAAGAGCCCAATGAACGGCAAACAAGCCTGCCTTCATGGGTGTTATTAATGCACATTTTATCATATCCGACTGTCTCCATTACTGACTTTGGTTTAGCCTCCTGACATCTGTAAAAAGGGCAAAAGAGTGATTTGGTTAATATTTCCAGTGTCATATACAATAGTTGCTTTAAAGATACATCTATTTCTAAGGAAAAAATAATATAGTTGTATTATTAGGAAAGATGTCAGATATTATAAGACTAAAATTTTAGTGTTTGTTGTTTCCATATGTACTTACTTACATATGCCATCCTTGGCATAACTGCCCTTAATTATAAGTAGCCTTAAACTTTACAAAGATTACCTTCAAATAAAGAAGTTAGCAGGTGCACAAAGATTTGTAAATGGTGACAGACAGGAAAACCTCTGAGGAGAAAAGGCAGAAACTCTAAGAAAGGAGACTGCCCATATGGCAATTCTAAGTGGTTGGAGTTTCAGCCTTTTCTGAAGTTATTGGTTCCTGGCATTGTCAGGTAATTCCCCAATTCAGATTTTTCTGCCTACTTGGACCAGATGGTCTACTTTGCATAATGTATTCCAAATCTTCTCAGCATTAATAATTAGGAAGCACTCTGCAAGCTGCATTTCTCTAGCCTATGTGAAAGTTTATGCTTTGTTTGGTGAGCTTTAACAAAGCACCTTTGCTGCATTTCAAGAAGGTGCCAGATTGGAAGGGCTGTCTTCCCTCTGTCTTCATAGTGGTCAGGGGAAAGAGCTGATGTCTCTCTCCCTGAGCACTGTTCATGCCAAACCAAAGAAAGAGGGTTATATGTTTGACACAGCAGAAGAGACCACATGGCAATAACACACTGTCATTCTGCTAAAGGAAGCAACTATATTACCAAAGGCAATTGTGTGTTCACCTCATAAATAAACTACCACAAGGTACCTGAGGAGTTTAAAGCCCTCCCACATGTTCTTACTCTTCTCTTGCTCTATGAAAAGCAGATAAGAAAACAATCTAATTGAAACTCAATCTTCTTATGTAGGAGTGGAGGAGTAGCGTACAGTCAAACAGGACAGGTAAATATGCAGGAATGTGGAGGATAAAGAGAAACTCCTTATTATTGAAGTGGTATCCATATGGAAAGATGAGAAATCTGGGATGAAATAAAAGCTGTTTTCACCATTGTCTGGACTAGCTGTGTGCATGATTATTTAATGGTATAATTTTCTTTACAATAATGTATGACTCATCCTTTCCTAACACTAACCCATGTAAAATGTGCTCACTAAAAGAAGAACAGAATTGCTAGAGTAGCAATTCCCTAGATGACATAACCTATAGACAAAGCATGCATTTTTTCACAGAAGCCTTGGACAGTATAATTCATTCAAAGTTATTCCTCCTTCCTTTCCTGATGCCATTACCCAGAACCCACGTCTTTTCAGAATTCTTTTTAAGAGATCTATGCTCTATCTATAACAGCTTTAGGTATAAGCTGAGAGGTCCCTGAAGAGAGTGGAGAAGTCTATTCATTCTTTCCTATCTGCCTTTATCTTATTGTTCTTTCACTTTCCAAATTTACAGGATTGTCAAAGTCTTTTAAAGGTTTAAAGTCATATGTATTGTATCTTAAAGTATTAGTAAAGAAAAAAAATGTTTTAACTCTCTGGTATGCTGGATGAGATGCTTCTAAGAAAGTAAGAAAACCATAGAAAAGAAAACAGGAAAGCAGATTGGTGGAACACAAGAAACAACCTTCTGTGGGAGGAACTGTTCCCTCTGGAGTCTTCCTTGGTTCTTATCTCAGTGGAGACCTAAAAGCTTATGGTATCTATCTGAATTAACCCTTTGTTGTCACAAGCCATGTCCTATTTGTGTGGGTGAAGTAAGAAGTGTTTCTCCTGAAATCCTGGTGGGTCATATTAATAATATGCATTTGCAGAAACAGCTCAGTATGTCTACTGAGTTTAGAACATTGATTACCCTGCTGCTTGCCTGTGTTGTCTCAAATTACAGAATACCCTGCAGAAAATACACTGATGTTTAGCACAGAATGATTCACTACTGCTAACACCATTTCTATCATTGGCATACACAGAGAAAGAGCTAAAAAAAAAGGTGAAGTTTCGTGGATAGGTGATCAATATAGTTGGAATGGTATGACAATTTGAATGGACATCCCCCAAAAGATTCAGGGTTTTGTTAAAGCTTGTTACTTGAAAGAGGTATCACTCTGGGTGGATCCTAGGGTCCAGCCCTAAAGTATTTCTGGGGGTGTATCTGGAATTCCAGTTGTAGGTGTGCAGAGAGAGCAGTCTAAGATCTGTCTGGAGTTTCCTGATGCTGAGTATGCTTGGTTTTAGAGATGCTACTGGTGGTTTTCTCTCTCAGTATGGATTGTAAACTTCAACTAAATCCCTTCTTCCTCTCATCAACTGTGCCTGATTTGGAGGTTCACCCCAGCAGCATGAACTGACTATGACAGATGGAAATTCATAAAGAATCACCAAGGGTGATCTGCATAAACTCTTGGTCAGCAAGTGTACTTATGACTCACCATCCTGGTGCCATGGAAGTTCTGGGAGTTCCTGAGCCCAGGATCTCAGCCTGACAGCAGTTCCGAGCATTGAACTTTCAGGGATGCACTAAACCTAGTAATGGTAAGTGTCTCATGTGAAACAAATAAGGAAATAAGGAATCCGACAGCCTGTATCATCAAAGACCCCAGTAGTCTATGGAGTCATGACTGTGGCCCAGGGCCCACAGTTCTCCCTGGTGCTGGCTTAGCTGATGGATTGCCTGGTGACTACACTGCTGTATGCTTATGATCATCATTTTGTCATCAACTTGACCTATTTAGTAATCCTGGGTGGGTCTCTGAAGTTTTTTTAGGAAGGCAGCCTTCTCAGTAAGGGGCAGGATATAAGAAATCTTAGGGGAGCTAGAAACAATCATTCCTTTCTGGGAGGGCAGTGCAGGAAGTAAATTTCATAGACTCAGGAAGCCAACAAGTCTGGGAAAGGTTGCAAGACCCGGCCCTAAGACTGTATATGGGGGAAGGAAATCTCTCCTTGGCCCCCTGCCTGTTTGCTGTTCTGTGTGTGTGGTACTTACGATGGTTTTTCTCTCTCTGCTTGGACCTGTGAAAAAGGCCAGCCTCTTTCACCATTATGGAACTTCACCTGAATCTGTAGTTTCAATAAATCCCTCCTCCCATAAACTGTGCCTGGTTTGGAGATTCATCCCAGCAGCATGTGGCTGCCTAAGACAATACTGCTGACAGAACTGTATTGTAATTCAACCCTCATATGCTCCTCTGTCCTCCCTGGAGCTGGCTTAGCTGATGGGCTGTATAGTGACTGCAGTCCCTCTGTTGCTCTTGTACCTATGTGCACCATAGATGAAAGCCTTTTATTTACCAAACCTAGACTGGAAGTCTGAAAAAAGTGGCATTTTCTTCAACTGTGCAGACATCAGTGCAAGCCATCATAAATATAGAAAAGTAAAATAAAAATTCTATAAAAGAAATGAAATTCTAGTGGGGTGTGTGGTGTCACATACTCTTTTTAAGTAATAGAAAATTTAATATGCACAGAAAAACACTGGCTTAATTTCATCCAGGTTCAACATCCCTTCTAATCAAGTTATGCAATAAAGTCAATATTTTAAATAGCACTTCACATTTCTATTTTTGCATTGAATGGTTTTGGGGTTTTGTTGGTAATCTGATTTTTTAAACGTTTTTATTGGCTTAAAATTACATATATTAACACAACAATATGCTCCGTATTATAGGTTCTTAGATAAAGCCATTGAATCCATGATGACATGGATCCTTCTTATGCATTAATTATTCTCCCCCCATAACTCTTACACTCTTTCTGATGCCTCATCCACAAATTTCCCTGAGTCACAGTGGGTGAGTTTATATTTTGCATAGTTATTAGGTTTTTAAGAGTCTTTAGATTTGTATTTTGGACAATTCTGGGCACCCTTGGTGCCACTCTCTATTGTCCTTCCCCAGGTTATCTGCCTTGCTGTGGGAATAGCTCTTTTGTTCACCATCTCACTTCCTTAGAGGTTGTGTTAGGGTTCTAAATGGTGAGTTTGAGGTGAATGGTCTCCTGCTTGGGTGTCCCCCGACTAGTTATGTCCCTTTGGCGGAGTTCAGTTGTCCCCGGTTCATATTGCTTTCTGAAAAATACAGAGTAAGATCATTATTGGTTGATTGAGACAATTATTGCTAGGTTGGTGAGCATTTGCTAGGTGTAGCCTTTCTGAGGACCTAAGGTCAGTGAGGACTTCCCCACGGAGATTTCCTTGGGTCCCCTTACCAGTAAGGGGTTCCCTGCCTCTGAGCGCATCTCATAGCCAGTTAGCCAACTGTTGATTACCCATCTAGGTTGGCTGCCACTATTGCACAGATGGGCACTTCTTGACTTGCTTGTCTGTGGCACATACTTTTAATCCCAGCACTTGGGAAGCTGAGAAGGGATTACTGTGAGTTTAAGTCCAGACTGGGGCTACAGATTGAATTCCAGATCAGCCTGGGCTAGAGGGACACTCAGCCTTGAATCCCACCCCAACTTCCAAAAAAGAAAAATAAATTGTAACAATGGACCCCAAATGAAGAAAGATCTCTAAGCTACCTGAAATGGAATTATAATTGAGTATATTAAAGAAGCTCAATAAGATATAAGAGAATATATATAGGCAATTTATTAAATATAGGAAAATAACATGTGAAAACAAAAGAATCCAAATTTAAGAAAATTATAAATCATAAGAAATAAAGAAACAAAAATCCTAGACTGGAGAATATAATGAAAGAAAGAAAAGATGCATTAGAGAGCTTTGGCTAAGAGTTGTGAGATCTGTCTTTTTTCACATTCCCTCTGATTCCAACCACAGCTGCAATCTTAGTTTGTGAGCTCCCAAAGAGGAAGAATTCACACTGGAGCATGGGTAGAGTGAGTAAGTATTCAAGTTTATTTTCAGTAGATGGGAAAGTAAAAGTGAAAAGTAAGTGTGCTTTCTAGACTGGACTACTAATTAGGCGGCAAGGGAGAACAATTCCTTGTAGTACTTCCAGTAGAGTCTTGGTCTTCCATTTCTTCCTCTCTTACCTACCTTAAGGACAGTCTGGAGTGGTGCTTCATCCTGCAATAGGTAAGACTGTCTTAGAAGCCATCCTTACCCATAGTCTGTTATGTATGACTAGATGCATAAAATGCAGGAAGATGTATAAAGGGGTGACGACATATGAAATTGGGATGGAGAGATGGTTCATTAGTTAAAGGCACTTGCTTGTAAATCCTGGTGGCCAAGGTTTGATTCCCCAGTACCCATGTAAAGCCTGATGCACAAAATGGTAAATGTGTCTGGAGTTTGTTTGCAGTGGCAAGAGGCCCTGGTGCACCCATACACACACACACACACACACACACACACACACACACACACACACACACACACTCACACACATACTCTCTCTTTTTCTCTCTCAAATAGTTAAAAATATAGAAACTTATTGTTTAATATTAAAAATAAAAAAGTTGATAAGTTTACTACTGGAAAAGGAAAGGTGTCTGGCATGTGCTCTTAAGGTAGGGGATCTATGGGCACCTACCAGAACCTGCTGTGACCGATTCTGTTATTTTTCCCAGAGCTATGTCTTTTCTTTTATCTATATAACTTGGCTATCTCAGACCTACTGCAAGCTTTTTTATTTATCTTTCCTAGTTCTTCCAAACCATGGTCTTAACTCTAACATTTGTTTTAAGTATAATACTTTGACAGTGGTATGATCAAGCAGAAAAAAAGACCCTTTAACCTGAGACAGATCTGTTAAATTTTCTCTTCAGAAGGAAATAAAAGAAGAAAGAAAAGTGAAGAAGCGTATCTTAAAGAACTTATAGGCCATCGTTAAGTGAACATTTCTGCATTATGAGAATTCTAACAAAGAATAGAGAGAAAAGGGCAAAAATTTTATGTAATAGAAATAATAGCTGAAACCATCCCAAATCTCAAAAGACATGTGGATATTAAGATCCCCATAGCTCAGCAGTCTCCAAATAAATTTGATCCAGAATTTTTACCAAGCTGCAGTATAATAAAATTGCCAAAAGTCAAAGAATTTGAAAGCATCAGGAAAAAAGTCGCATAATAACAGCAGATTTCAGTATGCTTTATAATGGATATATTCTTCACTCTATGAGGAATATCTAATTCAGATAGAAAATAGACAAGATGACACTGGAGTTGAACTTCACTTCAGATCAAGTGGTGATCATAGGACTGTAGCAGACATATGGAAAATTCTATGGACTGCTGCAGAATATACATGCTTCTCAAAAATGCATGGAACATTTTCTAGAATGTGTTAGGCAACAGAACAGGTCTAAATTAATTGAACAAGATTAAAACTGTGTCAAGTAACTTATAATCACTGGAGTATGAAACTAGAAATCAATAGCAAGAGGAAAAGTGGGAAACTCACCAATAATGGAAACAACAACATAATCCTGACATGATCCTGATAAAACAATGGGTGAAGGAATAAACTAAGGGGAAAAGAAGTAAATATCATGAGACCAGCAACATCAGTAATATGTCAAAATCCATGGGATTCCAGCAAAGGCAGCCCTAAGGCAAATGTGTATATTAATAAAAACATTAAAAGTTAAAAAAAATCTCAAAAGAATCTAGCATTATACTTTAAAAACTGAGTAGAACAAAGTGACCCCAAGATTTATGTAAGAAAGGAAGTAATGATAAGAACATAAAACAAATAGAAGATAATAAAAACCATATAGACAAAAAGTAATAATAAAGTAAAAACTAACTTTTTATAAAGAATCACATTGGGATTCATTAGATAAAGTCCTTGCCACACAAGCATAATAACCATAGATCATTTCCTTAGCACCCACATAAATGTCAGGTCGGTGTGGCTACCTGCCTATAATTCCAGGACTAGTCCTTTGTATAAGGTGGCTAAAAAGACCAGCCTACTCAGTGAGCTCTTGGTTCAACTGGGAGAGCCTGTTTGAATAAATAAGGTGGGTATTAAAGAAGACATCAACTTCATGCTTCTACACACACACACACACACACACACACACACACACACACACACACACACACTGGCATACATGTGAAAAAACAATAAAGTTGACAACTGTTTACTAAAATATTTATTAGACACTTGTGCTTTTTCTTCTGAGAACTATCTCTTCAATTCATTTGTTCAGTTATTAACTTGATTTGAAGGTGTTGAGTGAGATTAAGTTTTCCAATTCAGACAACATACCACAGGGGTACCTGCACTTCATGCTTATTGCTGCACTGTTCACAGCAACTAAGAAACAGAACTAGCCTAAATGCTCCATAAAGAGCTGAATATAGGAAGAAAATGTGGTACACAAAAGCAGTAGGGTTTTATCTGGTCACAAAGAAGAGGGGAATAATGTCATTTGCAAGAAACTTGATGGAACTGAGATCACCATGTTAAGTAAAGTAAGTCTCACTAAAAAAAACCCAAATATTTCATGTTTTCTCTCATATGTGCAATCTAGATAAAAATAACATGGCACATGAAAATATAAGGGGCATTGTGAAAG
Organism: Zapus hudsonius; assembly: GCA_004024765.1. NCBI lineage: Eukaryota > Metazoa > Chordata > Mammalia > Rodentia > Dipodidae > Zapus > Zapus hudsonius. The sequence continues at coordinate 27,303 of PVHP010019049.1, forward strand.
GGAGGAAGAGGCTTGAGGGGAAGGACGAACAAGAGAGAGAGTAAAGGTGGGAAAGAGACAAAACATCCCATTTTTCTCTCATAGCAGAATCTAGACTTAATTGCACACACAGGGATACAGACAGTCAGACATACAGACAGACAGACAGACAGACAGACAGACAGACAGACACACACACACACACACACACACAAACACACACACACAAAAGATGACCAATAACAGGGGTTGTAAATGTAGGAGCAGATGGAGGGGGCATATATGTATCAAAATCTATAATGAAACCCTTTATTTTTCTTACTAAATATTGATACAATAAAATTAATAAACCTTTAGCTACAGTAAGGCAAAACACAACTTCAAAGAAATTAAGTTAAAAGTATAAGTGGTGAAACTGCAATGAATGCCTCAAGAAAAAAAAGAGTCACAAGGGACTATTAAGGTCAGTTTTGTGCTAGCAAATTAAGTCACCTAGAGAAATGAATAATTATTAGACATACTCAGCATATTAAGATTCAGTTACAAAACAGAAAGCCTGAACAGAGTAAAAGAAATAAAGGTATTGAGTAGTAAAGAAAATATTTCAATAACAATAGCAAAATGCACATTTTATTAGTCAAAAAATGAATACAAATCCTTGTGAAATTCTTCTTTAAACTGTAGAAGAGGGAGCTTTTAAGAGTTCTTTTTATAAACTAACATCACACTGATGATAAAGCCAGATAAGGATACTACATGAAAAGAAAATTGTAGGACAACAGCTTTGATAATAACAAACCCAATTAAGCAATGAATTGGGAGGGCCTTATACTATGACAATGTAAGATTTATTTCAAAATACACAAGTCAATTAGTGTGATATATCACATTAACAGAATGCAGAATCAAAATTATGATTATCTTAATAGATGTCTAAAATTAATAAAATTCAGCTTAATAATAAAAACTGAACAAAATGGGTATAGAAGGAAATTCCTTGAACATAATACAAGATGCTTCTGGACAACCCATAGTTAAAATAACAACCAACACAGAAAATTTGTAAGCTTTTTCTCTAAATCTGGTGGGTGAATGGATCTGGAATCCAAAACAAAAATGTTGAATACAAAAAAAGACAAGAATAGGATGTTGTTTATGAGGGACAGGAAGGGTGGAAAGATTGTAGGAGCTATTATGGAGGAGAATGTCCAAAGACATGGCCCCCTCAGTAACAACATACAAAGGTGGGTGGAACCAGGTTGACTCCTAGGCTATCCATAATCCCCTGCCCCATGGACTGATCCAGTTTTCTCATAGAGGAGGATACCCTCCTGATTGGGGAGAGGGAAGGAGGGAAATTAGAGAATTGGGGACACCAACACATTATTTGCTCATTCAGTGTATCTAATTATGGATAATAAAGATATAATTGAAAAAAGAATGGGAAAATGAAGGCTGAAGGTACAGATTAGCAGTTGTGTTGGATGACTAAGTGTAGGGGTCTAATGTCATAGGAGGGTTGTAGGCAGTAACCTTGTGCTGTGTATTGAAATTTTGCTAAGATAGGTATTAAGTATTGTAACACAGAGGCTTCTGTAGGAGTTTTTTTACACATGCTAGCTTCCTTGACTATAGTAAACATTTCGCTCTTTGTTTCTTCTTCAGTGTCATGTCTTATTCCATAAATATGTACAACAAACTTAAATTTTATGGGCTTGGATGATGGCTGAGTTGGTAAAGTGCTTTCCACTCAAGCTGGAGTATTTGAGTTTAGTTCCCAGATGCCACAGAAAAAAAATGAAACCAAAAACTGTGGTTGGCTTCTGTAATTCTAGCACACTGAAGGTGAGAAGGGAAACAGAGACAGTGAATTTCTAAGAAGCTCAGAAACTTGTGCTAAGGGAGAATGAGAGAGGGGAGACAGAGAGAGAGAGAAAGAGAGAGAGAAAGAGAGAGAGAGAGAGAGGGAAAGAGAGGGAGGGAGGGAAGGAGATTCTCAAAGGAGGTGAAAGGTGAGGACAAACACCTATAAATTGTCCTGATTGCCACAAATACATCATAGCAGGTGTAGCCCTTACTCACATGCTTATATGCGCATCCACCTCACACACATACCACAGCCATAAATAAAGTTAAAACAAATAAAAAAATAGAAGACTGTACACCTAAATATACTTCCAAAGGAAATAGAGACACAGAGAGGGAAGTGGAAATTAGAAAGTCATCAACAGGCAAAATGTAATAAATATTCCAGAGAGTTCCTTGGGCATGAAGAATATCATCCCAGAGAAACCAAAGCTCTAGGGAAATTATAAACATGTGGTTAACTGCTTTTTAAAAAACAAATATTTATTGGAAAAACTAATAATGATAGAGTTAAAATATTTAGAGATAAAATATATTATAATATTAATGAGAGAAGAGGATTTATGGAATAAAGCTTTTATTCCATTTCCTGTACTGTTTGGGAAGCGACAAGAGTGATCACAGCTGGGGAGATGGCTCAGTGGGTGAAGTGCTTGCTGCATAAACCTGACAACATGAGGTCAGATTCCCAGATCTCATATAAAGCCAAACACAGGTGCAGTAATGTCTATAATCCTTGTGTGCCCACAGCAAGATGGGAGATGGATATAGGAGAATCCCTGGAAGCTCAGGGACCAGCCACTCTGATGTCTGTTGTAGTAGACAAGAGAAGATTGGAAGTTTGTTCTAAACTAGCAATAATTATGACAAGGGTGCTATACCCAAAACACATGATAAATTAATAACTTACTGTGATGGTTAATGTCTGATCACCCAAATTGACAGAATTTAGATTCATCATAAAAAAAAATCTCTGGGATTGTGAGGGATTTCCTGGATTAGGTTAGTTGAGGTTGGAGAACCCGCCTTGTGGGGGGCACCATTCCTGGGCTGGAGTTCCGGGCTGAACAGAAAGGAGACAGCAAACTTAGCAGCAGACCTCATCTCTCACTCCTCAGGGTGGCCTGAACAGGGCCAGCTTCATCAATCTCCTGCCACTGTACCTTCCCCCATGATAAACTACAACCCTGAACTTTAAGCTGAAAGAAGCCTTCCTCCCTTAAATTGATTTTTGCTAGATATTTGTCTCAGCAATGAGAAAGGTAATTAGTACGCCTTCATTGCAGTTGTAGAGAACAGGATGTTCCCTGCTCTAAATTACTCCACCTATTTTTGTGTAAACTGGATTTTCAGACTATGCCTTGCCATGAGGGACACCATTTTGCAACTGGGTTTTGACTCTATTTTGAAGGTGGAGGATAACTCCACACCTGAGTAGACATGTAAGCAGCACCATCTGTCTGCTCATTCCTGAAGACAACCTGTAAATTTATTGAGTTGAATTGGCACTATATGAGCACATGGGCAAATAAAAATCTTAATGTTGAAGCTTTACATACTGTTCAGTTCCTTGTCTCATGGCCCCCAAGAATTAGCACACCGATGGTGAGGTAGGAGCAAGGGAAAAGAGATTTCCTGGAAAAAAAAAAAGATGGAAAAGCCTCAAAGTGTCAGTTGGGACAAGCATGTTTAGTATTTCAGCAGCATCCAAAGAAGAGAAAGAAAGGATAAAAGGAAAAGATATGCTTTTTGAGTTAGAACTCAGAAGAGCAGGCAGGCTCTGCAAGGTTTGGTGAGCAACTGTTTTGAGGGAAGGGTTTTGCAGGCATAGTACATTATTTCATTAAGGAGATAAATATTCTCCCCATGTCCTTATCTAGCTTGTAGATGAGTTGGGCAGTCTCTTGCCTAGGGAAGTGATTGACAAGCTGCACCCAGGACCACAGGACTTTCTTATACTGGTCAGGAGGAAGTGGCTCTTCCTTATAGAAGGAAGATTAAGATATTTCCAGGGCTGAAGACATGGCTTAGCAGTTAAGACATTTGCCTGCAACACAGAAGGACCTGAGTTCGATTCCCCAGTGCCCACATAAAGCCAGATTTACAAGAATGTGCATGTGTCTGGAGTTCATTAGCAGTGGCTGGAGGCCCTGGCACACCCATTCTCTCTCTCTTTTGGCTGCCTCTCTCTCTCAAATAAATAAAAAAAAATTTAAAAAGATATTTCCCATTATTTTAATATTTTTATTTATTTAATTGCAAGCAGAGAAAGAGAAAGAGAGAAAGAGAGAGTAGAAATGGGCATGACAGTGCCTCTTGCCACTGCAAACAAACTCTAGACAAAAGTGCCATTTTGTGCATCTGGGTTACTGTACTGGGTACTGGGGACTTGAACCCAGGGCATCAGGCTTTCTAAGCAAGTGCCTTTCTCTCCAACTAGCTCTCCAGCCCAGAGATGTTTCCCTTTCTAATGTTACCAGGGAAACAGGAGTGGGGAAATCTATCCTTTAATGACCTCCAACTATAATATCTGCTTACCTACAATAATATCTGGAAAACTAAGAGCTTATTGGAGACATCAAATCCAAGAATGAATATAACTCCCTCTCCTGGACCCTGTAACAAATTAGCAATGGCCCTCGCTGGCCTGTCATCTGGCCACCCAGTGTGTGGATAAAGGCATTTGGCTTTGCCCCGCTGCTGATTCCACTTCCTCACTTGCCATCTGCCCATCTGCCTGTTCACCATTTGGACCTGCCATCCATATGTCCACCCAATCCATTTGTCTGGACTTAATCACATCCTTGTCTTTACCTGTTTCTAACCCTGACCCCGTGCCTGACACCACGGGCAGGTTTTCTTACCAATACACACTCATACATTTTTATCAGCTTCTCTGTTTTAGCTTTTCAGGCCTCTTTGAAACTCTGCTTTTTAAAGTTAGTCATTCTGTAATATAGACAGATTGATGATGGATGATAGATAGATAGATAGATAGATAGATAGATAGATAGATAGACAGACAGACAGACAGACAGATAGATAGATAGATAGATGATAGACTATGTGATGTGTGATTTGAGTGTTAATATTAATTAAGATTGGAATAGAGGACTTCCGGGGAAGATGGCTGACTAGCAGACACGCCATACACCTCAGGAAATAAGGGCCAGGGTTTTCAGCAGGGATCCAG
>PVHP010019050.1:0-32357 GCA_004024765.1 Zapus hudsonius
CTGGGAAAAAATGGGAGAAGAATAACTTCCTAGTGCCGCCTTACACATTTGGACAACCCTTTCTTTCCTCCTCTCCCTATCCTCTTTGTATGGTCCTGTGATTTAGCTTGTCACGTCATCACCAGATAGTGTGCCATGTAAGGGCAGGTCCTGCATCTTGCCTTCAAAACAAGTCTGCCTTGCCCAGGGCTTTCTGAATTCAAGAGAAGTGTCTGGCCAAATTTTGAGTCCCAGGAGTATGACTGTATTTTGCTTTAATGAATGTGATCCATAATAATTAGAAGAGGTTGTCACTTCACTGTATGCTTTTTGTTTGTTTGTTTCAAGGTAGGGTCTCACTTGAGCCCAGGTTGATCTGGAGCTCACTCTGTAGTCCCAGACTAGCCTCGAACTCATGGTAATCCTCCTACCTCTGCCTCCCAAGTGCTGGGATCGAAGGTGTGTGTCACCACGCCTGGCCTGTGTGTTTTATATGTATAAAAATCTCATTTGATCCTCACCACCATTCTGAAATGGAAGTATTCCAATGTCCATTTCACAGGCAAGGAAATTAGGTTTCCAGAGCTAGAAAATCCAGGTGAGGTAAGACCAGATGAGGTAGGGGTAGGAATAAAACCCAGACCTTTCCAGTCTCAAAGAACCTCCTTTAGATCATGAGGCCGAGTGGGAACAGAAGCACGTGTGTTGTGTTCTGTGTTTCAGCCCCTGTGCTCAGCTCTACACACATGGTGCCAGGCAAAGGCAATGGTCTCAATACCACCACACAGAGATGAAAGAGACTCTAAGGCTCACAGACATTCAAATTCACACAGCCAGGAGAGACAGTTCAGCAGTTAAGGCGCTTGCCTCCAGAGCCTAATGACCCAGGTTCAATTCCCCAGTACCCATGCAAGCCAGATATACAAAGTGACACATGCATCTGTACACCTGTAGTTTGTTCACAGTGACTACAGGTCTTGGTGCACCCATACTCTCTCTCTCTCTCTCTCTCTCTCTCTGTATTTCTCTGCTTGCAAATAAATAGAATATATTTTTTAAATCCAGAAAAATGAAACAAACAAACAAATAAAAAAACCCAAATCTCACAGCCAGAAAGCCGTGTGACTAGAGCCAGGAACCCACTGAAGCCTCGTTTAGGTACTCAAGGACTTGGGAAGGTAAAACTCAAGTGAAAAGCTAACCTACAGAAAAATTATTTTTACATAGGTAGGTTCTATGCACATGATTTAAAATATCTACATCCAGGAGCTGGAGAGATGTCTCAGTGGTTAAGGTGCTTGTTTACAAAGCATGAGAGCCTGGGTTCAGTTCCTCACACAGTACCCACGTAACGTCAGATGCATAAAGTGGCACATTAATCTGGAGTTCATATACAGTATCAGGAGGCACTGACCCTCCCATTCCCTCCCCACTCCGATTGTAAAGAAATAAATAAAATAATACTTGTATCTGTTTCCCAACCTTCTTATGCTATTCCTCTAAGAAGTCTACTACTGTACAGCACACTCTGCACATTTTTTAATTTGCTTGTGTGGGGGGCTCTCAGCCTTGAGTGCTGGTCCTTTCCTTCCACCTTCTTTGAGTTTTTGCCACTGGAAGGCCAGACTGGCTGGCCAGGATGAGCTTTAGCATTCTCCTCATTCCTCCCTCCGTTTGCCGTAGGCACGGAGTTACAGGTGTGTGTGCCACTGGGTGCCAAGCTTTACATGGTGATGAAGAGAGCAAGTGCCTTTAACCACTGAACCATCTCCCCAGTTCTGGTTACATATTTTTAAACAGACATAAGTACATGAGAATAATTTCCACTTACCTCCCCATGCTTAAGATGTTCTTCAGGTGAAAAATCAAAAATCTCTTTTGATAACAGGATAGCTTTGATTTTTGCAACTTTTTTCTCCATTGATTTTACTTCAGATTCAATCGCAACCACATCCTAGAGGTTCAGAAACAAGAGCACACCATGTAACGTGGTGAACATTGATGATCTGTAAAACGACTCATGCTATTAACGCTAGTGTCACATCTAATCAAAGAATGTTTACCTCATATACCTCTTCAAAGCAAAGGGCTGGGGACTAGGGAGACAGCTCAGTAGGTAAAGGCACTTGCCTGCTGGTCTGGGCTCAATTCCCCAGCCACTCACCTAATGTAGGATGCAAAAAGTGGTGCAAGCATCTGACATTTATTTGCAGTGACTAGGGACCACACACACACACACACACACACACACACACACACACTAATTAATTAATTAAAAATCATAAAGTGTAACATAGACGGATAACTTTATGGCCATTAACCTATTTGAACAGCGTACTACACTAGAAAGAAAGCATTGAGACCTAGAGAAAGCCATGGTGCCTATTTTCAGTTCCTCCTAAGAACAAAGGCAGTATATATCCAAACCATTTTCTAAGTCAACTCCCAGTGATCTGCACGCTCTTTACAGTTATGTCTGGAATGTGTTTAAACACTTGAATGCATGTGTTGGAAATCCCTACTGCTTTAAGTAAAATGAGAAACTAACACAGGAGGGTTAGAACACAGATATGATTCTCTTATTGCCCACCCCCAAATCTACCACCAAGCAGAATGTCACTGAATTACTTTCTAACCTACTCACTCATTGAAACAATGGGTCACTTGTTTCTCTCCATGTCAATGATGCCCTTAACAGGGCCAAGAATTTAAAGTGAAAATTCTACCCAAAGAGGTTTAAATATATGAGTAAAACCTATGTACTGAAATGTACACAATAGTTAGAGAGCCATTCAGACCTTGAATTCAGAGCTCAACACCTATGCACCATAACAAGATGGTGTTGTTGATAAAGGAGAGGTTTTAAAGTGATGTAGAAATAGCCTAAAGGCTTCAAATTATAGCAATTGGAGCTATTCCATACAGAAAAGAAAATAACATTATGAGGCTGAAATAAGAGAGCACTAAGTTTGGGAATTATTTATAGGAACATATCCCAACTACAAGACATTAAATGACATTGAAATTTATTTTCAGCATCTACTATTTAAGAAGATATGCTAAATTATACACTGTATCTTAGAGTGATTTCCGTCAAAACTGTAGAAGCAGGGCAGAGGAGATGGCCCAGCATTAAAGGCACCGGCTTGCCAGATGCACAAAGTGGCACATGTGTCTGGAATTCTTTTGTAGTGGCAAGAGGCCCGGGCATGCCCATTCTCTCTCTGTCTCTATCTCTACCACTCTCTCTACTTGAAAATAAAATTCTTGCCAGGAGAACCAGGCTGAGTACTAGGCTATCCATGGTCCCCTGCCACAAGGACTGATCCAGACGACCCATGGAAGAGGATATCCAGCTGATTGGGGATGGGGAGGGGGGTCATTGGGGAAAACAACTCATTGTTTGCCCACTAAATAATGTAACTCATTATGGTCAATAAATATACATATTAAAATTTAAAAAAAATTAAAAAAAGAAAATAAAATTCTTTTTTTTTAAATTGCAGAAGCGCTTGAAAATTTCAAAATAAGCAGAAGCCATGAATTGACTCCAATAATGATTACTCCCTTAAGTCAAAGGAGTGTGGCACAGGACAAGTCACAGGAAATAAAAGGTTAATAATTGAGAACCCAAACTGCCTCTACGTTGCGATTCTTTATGTGAATGTCTCATGTAAATACTCAAAAAAAAATTAAATTGCTGCTGTCTTCTGGGTACCATATGGCTGCACTCAAAACAATGGTGAATTCCAATAAGGACTTCAAAACAGCTATGGTTTCCTGCACAAGATGGGGGAAGGGTTCATAAGTCCTAGCCTCCCTAATACTTGCTAGGAGAGGGTGAGTCATGTTCTTCAGTGTGGAACCATGGTGAGTTGCCCATTCTCCTGTAAATAACCTCCCATCCATGATCATGTGAGCAGCCTTAACTGAACTCAGTAGATCAAGAAAAAAAGGCAGGAAAGTAGGTGGGGGTTAACTGGAAGAAGGGGGGTTTTAATGAAAGAGGGAGGGTCCTAAGAGAGGGTGATTAGAAAGAAGTAAGATCAAGCCAGGCGTGGTGGCTCACGCCTTTGATCCCAGCACTCGGGAGGCAGAGGTAGGAGGATCACCATGAGTTCAAGGCCACCCTGAGACTACAGAGTGAATTCCAGGTCAGCCTGGGCTAGAGTGAGACCCTACCTCGAAAAACCAAAAAAAAAAAAAAAAAGAAAGAAAGAAGTAAGATCAAAATACTTACAGACATGTATGAAAGAATCAAAAATAAAAATGCATTAGATGTTGAAATAAATAAAGTTACTGAAGAGCCCAGAATCTGAGAGAACAGTCCCTAAACACAAGCTATTGGTGAATGCTTTAATGCCCTCTCTCAATCAGTGCTTTTAAATCAACAATCTCTCTCTTTGGTAAAAGAAAACAACAAGCTTAGTTATCAGGAGTGTTTTCTATTTTTGTTTGTCTGTTCTGGTGTGTGTGTGTTCACATGTGCCATAGTGAGGTCAGAGGACAAATTCCGGTGTTTGAGAGCAGGCTCAGCCTGTTCCCCTCTGCATTCATGAGGACAGCTAGCCCACAAGCTTCCAGGAGGTTCTCCTGTCTGTTTCTCATTTCACCATAGGCCTCCTGGGGATACAGAAACCCACAACAGCATCTGACTTTGAATGTGGGCTCTGGGCCTCCAAACTCAGGTACTCACACTTGTATTTGGTACTTTATCCACTGAGCCATCTCCCCAGTCCAGGACAAGCTTCTTGCTAGAGCTATATTACCGGTGTCAAAGGGAAATATGATCCAAGAAATATCATCATTGAAAAACATACCTACTTGCTCCGTGAGTTTTTTTATATTTAGGATATAATTCATGACACAACTCCAAGTTGCCAAATGAAATATAAACCAACAGGAAATCAGATCTTTATGGTTCAAACTTACATCTGCCACTCGCTGGATATGTGGGAGGTTTTCCATGATTTGCTGTTGTAAAGCTGCTACCTGGTCGCTGAGCTCTTGTATGGAGTGGATTAAGTCATCTGTTTCAAAAATGACTGACAGATCTTCTAGATCCGAGAAAATTGAAAGTAAAAGAGTGTGTTTCTGTTCAGAATCTTCCAAAGCCATCTAGATGGAGGAACAAGGGAGACAGGGAAAAACATCGAAGGCCTGAAATAAGCTGATGAAGCTCAAAGCCATAAAAACCTAAACTGGTCTCAACATCTTAAACTCCTGGTCACTTGCGTTTTAAGAATGAAGTCACTGAACAAACACTCTGTTGTCAGGGGCAGGGGATGATGGCAGTGTCTGTGTGCTATATCATGACACAAAGACAGAGCATCCTTATCCAAAATAACGGGACAAAGCCAACATTTAAACATGAAATTCATTTGTTTCATGTGCGTCTTAGACATGTAGCCTGCAGGTAACTTTATACAATTTACGTTAAATGTACCTGCATGTTGACAGTGAACTATCACGAGGTCAAATTGGATTTTCCACCCGTGGCAGAGTGTTGGTGCTTCTAAAAGTTTGATTTGGGAATAGAGTCTAGATCACTCTGCATCTTAAGGGATATGTATTTTGTCTTCATTCCTAGTTTTTAGCGGAGAGCTTCTAAAATATTATATAAATATTTTATTTATTCATTTTCAAGCAGAAAGAGAGAGAGAGAGAGAGAGAGAGAGAGAGAGAGAGAGAGAGAGAGAGAGAGAGAGAGAGAGAGAGCGCGCACCAGGACCACCACCTTGTGGCTCTGGCTTATGTGGGTCCTGGGGAATTAAACCAGGGGCCTTAGGCACTGGAGGCAAGTGCTTTAACCGCTGAGCCATCTCTTCAGCTCAACATTAACTTTCAAACTTAAGATTTCCCTTTTTTCTTGTCATTTTTGTTCTTTACTTCTCCTCCTCCCCTCCTCTCCCCTCCGTTTCCCTTCTCTCCCCCTCCTTCTCCTCTTGATTTTGGGAAGGAAGGCTAGGCATCAAACTCAAGGCCTTGTGCATGCTTGGTGAACAACCTACCACTACAAAATTAAGATTTAAAAATATATCAGCCATAATTAAGAAATGTTCAGTCTACGAATATTGTCATCAGGTTATTCCATAAAAATAAGCAATAGAATTCTAATCAAAGTTTATAACGCCAATTAAGTAGTTAAGAATTTTATTTTATCTTGTTCAAAATCATAGTAGGCAAACACTCTTAGGAAATCAGAACTTAAATCCAAAGTTTTTTTTTTGTTTTGTTTTTTTTTTACCAATAATATAACAGGATCAAGAATCATAAAATCCCTAGAGGTAAATGAAACAATGTACATGCAATACCCATATCCTGGAAAGTACAAACCATTCCTAACAAAATGAAGGAAGATCAGAGTAAAGAAAGAGAGGTATCATGTTCCTAGATTGAAAAGCAAATGCAGTTCAGATGTTAATTCTCTCCCAAAATTGATTGCAGAGCTGGAGAGATGGCTCAGTGGTTAAAGGTGCTTAGAATTAGGAAGGCATTAGCTGGGAAGGAGAAGGGTTTTCATTCCTAGTTTTTAGGAATGAAAGCGGGAGGGGATAAGAGAGGGTACTGTGGGTAAATAAGATCAAAATATATCATAGACATGTATGATTGCAGAAAATAAACAATTTTTTTAAAAAAGGTGTCAGCTGGGTATGGTGATGCATACCTTTAATCCCAGCACTTGGGAGGCTGAGGTAAGAGAACTGACATGAGTTCAAGGCCACCCTGAGTAAATAGTGAGTTCTAGGTCAGCCTGTGCTAGAATAAAAATCTGCCTCAAAAACTATTTTTTTAAAAAAGGTGTCGGGCTGAAGAAGTGGCTTAGCGGTTAAGGCGCTTGCCTGCAACACAGAAGGACCTGAGTTTGATTCCCCAGTGCCCATGTAAAGCCAGATACACAAGAGGGCGCGTGTGTCTGGAGTTCACCCTGGCATGCTCGCTCTCTCTCTCTCTCTCTCTCTCTCTCTCTCTCTCTCTCTCTCAAATAAATAAATAAAATATTTTAAAAAAGGTGTCAGAGTTCAATGGTGAGAGACTTTTCAAGAAATGAAGCAACTGGGTTACCATATAGGGAAGAAAAGAGCCTCAACCTTGATTCCCACAAGTAACAGCAAATAGATCACAATTAAAAGTAGTGTTAATACTATTAAATTTCTGGTTGATTGGTGGAAATCGTTGTGACCGTGGATAAAGTCACAGCACAAAGAAATAATCAAAAGAGAAAATATCAATAAATCAGACTTCATCAAATCAGTAGCAGCTGTTCTCTGAAAAGGCCGAGATAAGAACATGGAAAGAAGGGCCGAGGTTGTAGCTTAGTGGTGGGGGACTTGTCTAGCCTACGCAAGGCCCTGGGTTGGATCTCCAGCATGAGTGCGCACACACACACACACACACTTTAGAAATGTCATTTCAACCACAACAAAACAACACTGCACATCATTAAAAAGGCAGGGTTGAGAGGACACACAGAATCTAGTACTCTTGAAAATAAGGAACAATTAGAACCCACAGGGCTGGTGAGAATGAAAATGAGATAGCCTGTTACCTGCATGTGACCTGGATATTGGGCCCATCAACATTCTGTCATGAATGGTGGAGTTAAAAAAAAAGACATTGGGCTGGAGAGATGGCTTAATGGTTAAGGAGGTTGCTTCCAGAGCCTAAGGACCCAGGTTCAATTCCCCAGTACCCACGTAAGCCAGATGCACAAAGTGGCACATGTATCTGGAGTTTGTTGCCTGTGGCTAGAGATCCTGGCACACCCATGTTCTCTCTCTCTCTCTCTCTCTCTCTCTCTCTCTCTGCCTGCAAATAAATATTTTAAAAAAGACATCAAAGTAGAAAAAAGGGTTGAGGGAGGAGGTACAAAAGAAGGCAATGGGAGGGGACAATCAAAATACATTATGTACATGTATAAAAATTGACAATAAGTTTTTAAAAAAGGAAAAACAAGCCAGGCGTGATGGCACATGCCTTTAATCCCAGCACTCAGGAAGCTAAGGGAGGAGGATTGCCATTAGTTCAAGGCCAGACTGGGGCTATAAGTGCTGGAACAGTGAGTTCCAGGTCAGCCTGGGCTAGAGTGAGACCCTACCCGGAGGGGGGAAAAGGAAGGAAGACAGAAAAAAAGAAAGACAAGGAGGGAAGGACAGCCATCTTGGAAAACAGTTTGGCAATATTTTATTCAGTTAAACACCATAAAAGTTAGCAATCCTATTCTTACACATTTACCCATTGAAATGGAATGAATATCTATATTTGTTTGTATATACATGTTTATGGCTACTTTTGCTCACAAAGGCCAGTGGATGGCAACCTCTAAAATGGACCTACTTCCTGGTATTCATGCATATATTATCAGCTTCAATGCAGGCTGGATTTGCTGCCTTACTTCTAATAAAATATGGCTAAAGTGATGTCCTTTTCGAGATTAGATTACAATGTGGCTTCTGTCTTGAGATCACTCTCTCACTGTGTCAAGCCGTTTCTGCCACAGGGCCCAGAGGCAGCCTTGTGGAGAGGCCCAGCCTGTGAGGGAATGGACATGGATACCCTGAGGCCTGCTAGCAGCTCTGTGAGTAACCATGGAAGTAGATCCTGTCTTCCTCTCAGTTCTAGGTGAGCCATCAGGTGGGCCCTCAGCCTTTGTGACAGCCTGACTATGAAACTGTGAGAGACCTTCAGCAGAGCTGTGCCTGGGTTTTGGATCAGCAGAAAGTGTAGGATAATTAACATTTATTTTCTTAAGCCTTCAACATTCCTTGTAAATTACATGACAATAGCTAACACATATCTAAATCAGAAGCAACCCATATATCTATTAACTGGAACATTACTCAGCAATCCAAAAAGTCTACTACTGATAAATGTCATAACCTGGATGAATTCTATCTTGGTTATGAATTATAACCAAGGGAATTATGTCAAGTAAAAGAAGTCAACCATAAAAGACAACACCTGTATGGCTCCATTTCTCTGGCAATCTGAAAAAGGTGGAGCTATAGCAACAGAAAGCAATAGGAAGCCATGACCTGGGCCTGGGGATAAGGAAAGGAACTGAATACAAGGGCGTGAGGAACCCTGGGGTGATGGAAATGCTCTCCAGAATGATTGCGGTGGTGGCATGGCTGTACCTGTATCAGCCACCTAACCGCACACTTAAAATGGGTGTGTTTTACTACATGTAATGATCCCTCAATAAAGGTACGTTAGAAACAAGTTAGTCTACCATCGTTACAATGACAGTTTATTCTCAATGATCCTTATAACGGCAGTATTTCTATGACTGCTTTCAGGATATGCAATCCATCTGAACAAATGCAATCCAGGTAGACGTGACAGTGCAGTTACAATAAACCACAAAGCAGTTAAGGGTCTGCTGCTTACTACAGGATGGTCTTGAATGTGCAATCCTCCTGCCTCAGCCTGCAAACTGCTGGGATTACAGTGGTATGCCACCATGCCCAGCAAAATAAGCCTTTTCATAGTTAATAGAAAATTCTGATAGTTCTTTGAGTCATTTTACAAAGTTTAGAGAGAGTATAAAAAAAGAGAGAAAAGAAATTAGAAATAGAAAACAAAAACAAAAGAAAACAGAATGGCTGGGCATGGTGATACACACCTAGAGGCTGAAGGATCAGGAGTTCAAGGCCAATCTGAGCTATATGAGAGAGACCCTGCCTCAAAAAAAAAAAAAAAAAAAAAAAAAAACAGGGAGGCAGAGGTAGGAGGATTGCCGTGAGTTCAAGGCCACTCTGAGACTACATAGTGAGACTACATAGGTCAGCCTGGACTAGAGCGAGACCCTACCTTGAAAAACCAAAAAAAAAAAAAAAAAAAAAAAAAAAAAAACCAGGCAATATCAACTATTTAGATTATAAGGGCAAAATGGGATTTTTATATAGGACTAGTTCTTTGGAACTTACTTCCCATTTGAAGATTTATTAGGATCCATTCTGTGTAAATAAACCTATATATTCTCTTGTTGTTCCTCTGCTCACTCCCAGCCCATAAAGCAAGCCCAGCAGTTTAGAATGTCTGGGAGCATTTTGAGAAACACTTTCACAATTACACATGTGTGTCAATGCAAAGTAGCAAAAGTCAATCCGTATTCTCTCGAGCTCATATTAGTGGGGTTTTGTAAAGATGTTTTTAAGGTTCACCTGCCCAGCAAGAGCACAACACCATGCCATTTCTGGGGATCAAACTCAGGTCTTCATGCTTGCA
Organism: Zapus hudsonius; assembly: GCA_004024765.1. Lineage (NCBI taxonomy): Eukaryota > Metazoa > Chordata > Mammalia > Rodentia > Dipodidae > Zapus > Zapus hudsonius. The sequence goes on from PVHP010019050.1 coordinate 10,210, forward strand.
AGACAAACACTTTACCAACTGAGCAATCTCCCTACCCCTATAAATTCCACTTCTGCGACCTTGCAACTAATTACAGCAACCTTAATTACTTAAAACAAATCAAACTTATATTGATATGTTCCCTGGTTCAGGCCTAACACAGGTGGGTTCTGTTCATGCTACCTGAAGGCTGCGGTCATGAAGCCATCTAGAACTACAGGGTCTCATGCAAGTTCATTGAGGTTGTTGTAGGACTGAGGTTCTTGCTGGACGTGGGCTAGAGGTTGCTCCCAGTTTCTAGAAGCAACCTTAGAGACCCATGCCCATGGTCCTCTCACAATATGGTGCGTTACTTCTTTGAGTCAGCAGAAGAATCATTTTATAGTCTGCTACTGGAAATCTTAAAATCAAGTGCTCATGACTGATCATATATTCATGAAAATGACTATCCTGTTACCTTCCCTTGTGACATAACCTATCCAGGGATATGTCTATCCCGTCCTCTTCATAGTCCTGCCTGAACTAAGGGAAGTGGACCACACAGATCATGTATACCACAGAATTCAAATACCAGGGCCATCTTAGAATTCTGAGGACCATAACCAACACCACTATCTGGTGAATTGTCTTAATTCACAGATGTGGAAATGGGGGTCCCTGGTATGTAAATATTCAATTAGCCAAAAAAGTCATGACACAAGAAAGAACCAGATGCAGGTCTCCAAACTCCCTGTTTAGTTCCTCCACTACCCCAAACTTCCTTCTGTCTCTTGGCATGATAATGTTTTTAGGTGAAAATAAGAAGAGCGAATGAGGAGGGAGGGAGGAGAGAGGAGACCACAGGTGGTCCTGCTGAGCTAATACATTAATCATGTCGATTCTCTCACTTGCAGTAAACCTCGGAGACCTCACCTGGAGGGTGCTGGCATGGTGGCTCAGGGTCCTTGAAGAGTCACAGTGGGCAGGATTGACCAGCAAACGGCTGGTCCTTTCTATCCATGCCTCCGTACTCTTCATAAGATCACTGTACTCCTCCATCTTAACTGTGGCCTGTAAAAGAAATGGGTACCAGCTTTCAGAGTCCTGAGTGGAGAGTTAGTGGCTATTCCCCAGGGCTATCTCACCGCTTGCAGACCTCTCCCCATGGCTGAGGCCACCGGTCCACCCACTCCAGGTAAAGAGTCTCCCAACTTCCAAGAGTGATCCCACCACACGTGGATGGGATTTAAGAAGTTGCACTTCAACACTGGGCCTCAGCAAGGCTTCCCAGTCACTTCCCAGTCACCCAGACCACTGTGCCTCAGTCTAAAAGTCTTCGTCTCCTTCAGGACCTGGCCCCATACTAGGCTCCTATCCTTGCTGAATTACCCTTGGGCTTCATCAAACCAGGGCTCCTACTTAGGATGAAGGTAGAAAGAGATCTTGTTCCCAAATGGCATATTTCTTATGGTCAGCTACCTCCCTGGATTCTAGAAACAGCTTGACCTATACTCACATTACTGGTTTTCATTTGCCTGGGGTGGGGGTGGGGGCACCATAGCTGCCTGGCCTCCCACTGTGGTCTCCCTTTGGGGCTCTAGTTCTGACTGCCTAGACTGGGAGCTGTGTCCCCTCAGTGCCCATGTGAGCTCGCCATGCAGTTCAAGGTTCAGATCCTGTTCAGGCAAATGGAGGAAGCTAGCTGCCTCTCCCTTTGTTCTGTTGTATTTTGAACCCATGTAGCTAACCCGTTGTCATGGTTTGATCTAGGTGTCCCCCACAAACAATTGAATGTGTTCTGATAGATCGATCCTCAGCTGATGGCAGTTTGGGTTTTACAACCTCGATGAAGCTGTGTTGTTGGGGGCGAGCTTATGGGGTTATAAGCCAGCTTCCCCTTGCCAGTGTTTGGCACACCTTCCTGCCGCTGTTTGCAGTGCTGTGGCGGAGGTGATGTCCACCCTCTGCTCATGCCATCGTTTCCCCTGCCAGAATGGAGTCTCCCCTCGAGTCCGTAAGCCAAATAAACCCATTCCTCTACAAGCCACTTTTGTTTGGGTTCTTTCTGCGCAGCAACAAGAAAGCTGACTGCAACACCCGTGGTAAGGCCCCACCTTGTTGAGCTGTGAGGTTCGGGATTCTGCTCTCTGTGACACTTGCTGGTACTGCTGGAAAGGAACCATCAAATGATCCATCCATTCCTGAGCCTGTCCTGGGTCCTGCTCCACGACATCGTGAACTTCAGCATCCAGCTCATTTAGTTTGGAATGCCAGAGATCTAGCTCATCCCACATTTTCTGGAAAAGGAGATGGAAGGTCATTTTGAATGAAGGTGCCATGGAGGTAATGACACGGCATTTGGTAATGGCAGCAAGACAGCACCAAAGAAAGACGTGTTCATTTAGAGCCAGCAATCGTTTGTTATCTGGACTGTGAAGGATTTCTTTGTAGGTTCTCTTATCTGCAACTATACTCACTTCTGAACAAATGAGTTGTGGGGATACAGAAAGACCTGGGATTAGTGACAGCAAATTCCCTTCTAAATATTTATGTTTTTGCCCATATATTAATGTCACTCTCACTTTTGTTTCAAGTAGCTTCTCTTTTTACAAGGTGGTGACCAATGCGGTAACTCAAAGCTCATCTAAGTTCAAAGAAGTGACAGTGAAGTGTTCAGCACTAAGTGAGACCTCTCAATTGCACCCTCCAAAGCTCAGGGACCATTGCAGAAGAGGAGGCAGAAGGAATGTAAGAATCAAAGGATGGAGAGGAGTGCTTTGCAATACTGTCTTCAGACACAAAGAGGCCATTTGCTTTCATGATCTTATAGTGGCTGATACTATCTGCACAAGGCCTGCACAGTATGAGGGCCAAAACAAAAATGATGACATCAAAACAGAAGGGTGAGTTGGAAAAAAGAAGAGGTTCGGTGGATAGGGAATATGGGAAAGAGGGGGACAAAGGAGGATCGTGCAAGGTGATTATGATCAAAGGACACTGTGTATATTTATGGAGATTGTCAATAAAGTTTTTTTTTAAAATGACTCAAGATTCACTTTTTACCTCACACAGCTGGGCAAATGACCCTCTATCACCCAATCTGGAAGCCTAGAGAGGAGGAACAGGAGGGACCCTGGGCAGAGCAACCAGGTCAGAGATGCAGGAAAAACAGTATTTCCAATTGTAAAGTTTCAGTTTACAGCCTGCATATTCTTTCTTTAAAAGGCACTGGCAATGGGAGGCAGAAGTATCACGAGTTCCAGCTGAGCACAGTCAAGAACATGGTGAGAACTTGTGTGGGAATAGGAGGAAGGAAGACCAAGAGAGGGAAGGAGGGAGGCCAGGCAGGTCTCCATCACAACCAGAGGGTAGGGCTGGAACCATAGAGCATGTGTTTAGCACATCCCAGTTCCGAGGTTCAAGCTCCAGCACCAATAAATAAATAAATAAATAATGAAATAAATAAAACATAAAAAAACTAATGCCACCAGTGAAAGATTCTTGTTACCTAGGAATTAACATAAGGGAAGAAAGTTCCAGCACATGCATTAGTAGCAACTGACTTGGACTTATAAAACTAATAAGCTGGATTCAGATCTGAACTTGTCTGGGCAAAGGAAGATTTCAAAGGTAAAATATTGAAAACTTACTTAATATTTATTTAATAACAAAACTTCAGAAATGGGGAAATCTGACTTGTTAAATTAGGCTCCTCTGCTTTAGGGCCAAGAGTCTAAGAATGAGCGTGCACAGCCCAATGAAGTTTTAAAAGTCCCCATTTGCATTAGTGCAGTAAGAAATCATAGGCACCTGCTACTTGGAATCTGGAGATGGAGTAATATACGTATGTACAGTTTTACCTAAAACTTTACTTCCTTAGCAATTTTATATGGAAAATAAATTTGAATTTTTTATTATCCCTTTATTATTCATTACCTTGAAAATCTAATGAAAAACTGTTAAAACTTCTCATATCCAATTGGCTCATTTTTTACTATAGCCTTTCCACGATGAGACCCTATTGTCCTTTATTTGTAGGAACGCTAGTTCCTAATCAGAGGCTCTCAGAAGCCAGGGCAAGCCACATGGAGAACGGAGCAAGATTCTCCCATGCAGCCTTCCCTTCCACACCCCTGTAGGCAACCTCTCATCACAAATGCCTTCTGTGGATTCGGTTTAGGGTCTTGGAGCTTCAGACTAATCCCAAGCATCCACCTTGGGTGAGTGAGTGATGTCAAGGGTCTGGGAAGGCAAGGAACAGAAGTACCCACTGCTGAAGCCAGATGCAGGAGTAGATGTTACCTTTTGGATTTCTTGAGCCTCTTCGATGTTGGTGCTTTTCTGCTGAAGCATCTTTTCCACTTGCTGAAGCCCACTGTTAATTTCCTGTATTTTTCTGCTCATGACACACTGTGGTGAACTCTTCAGGACTTCACTGCTCACCTGTTTCAAAGGGAGAACACTGTATTTAGCTCAGAGAGGATTCCTATGCTTTCTGTGCTCAGGTTCAAACAACAAAAGTGGTGCTCACTCATGTGATTTGAATAGAAATATTAACGTCTGGGGAGGGGGCTTCCATACTATACTGGTTAATGTGTTAGTGCACATTCCCTTCTTGTTGCTGGGATAAAACACCCAGCCAAGCTTATTGAAGGAAAGGTTTCTTTCTGGCTTACAGTTTTTTAAAAAAATATTTTATTTATTCATTATTAAGCAAAGAGATACAGAAAGAGAGAGAGAGAGAGAGAGAGAGAGAGAGAGAGAGAGAGAGAGAGAGAGAGAGAGCGCACACCAGGGCCACCAGCTTGTGGGTCTGGTTTATGTGGGTCCTGAGGAATTGAACCCGGGGCCTTAGGCACTGGAGGCAAGTGCCTTAACCACTGACCCATCTCTCCAGCCCTCTGGCTTACAGTTTTGAAGGGAAATCTCATTATGGCAGGAGCAGACAGTTGGGCCTCACATCTCCACATCAGCAGTGAGGAAGGAGTGACAGTGTGCTAGCTATGGCAACCACGGCTGGCTATAATATCTAGCGGCCCCCCCCCCAGTGACGCATGCCTCCTGTAAGGCTCCACCAGCTGGGAATTCCATATGAGGCTTAATCTCAAGCACATAACAGGGTAGATTACCATACCCTAAGTTTCAGTGTGTCTATCTGACCTTTTAAATATGATCAAGATATCTAACTAAATAACCTTTTGTTTCATGTTGGGCAAAATTACTGAATGGTCTTTGAAAAATACCTCATATGCAATAAAGAATTCCTATAGAATAAGTAAGTAGCTTCTTATGGGATTTCTCCATTTTATGAGAAAATCTTGCATACAGATCTGTTTTTCAATAATATCGACCCTGTTCTTTTTTTTCTTTTTTTCTTATCTTTGACCCTGTTCTTAAGATAACTTAAAACAAAATGTAATTTCCACTTTAATATTAATTTGAGTGAAAGAATTTACTCAAAGTAGCTATTTCTTAAGAGAGCTTATTTTTCTCCATTTCCACTATATGTTTTCTCAGCAACTAAAAATCTAGCCATTGAGCACTGTATTTTTTTTATTTAAATGATTTTTTTAAAGAAAATATCTTGTGCTAGGGAAAGATAAAAAGTGTTGGATATATCATTCTTCTAAATGCTCTGTTAGTCTGTGTTCTTATTGTTTAAGCTACTGTTGATAAGACTTCCCCAAGCAAACACTAAATACCCAAATAATTCTATATACTTTCACATAATCCTTTTAATCTTACTGTATTTGTATAGCTACTGAGACAAAAACCACCCCAAAGCAGATAAGGAACTAGACACAGAAGTTGAAAACTGGGTAAATGCCTGCTAAGGCCACGCATCAAGGTGGTGGCAGCTTAGCCTGAGAAGCGCCCATCGTCCAGACACCATTATGGGCTCTACTCACAAGGGGGGTGCTCATCCCTTTAGATGGTGCTTTTAGTCAGAGGCCATGATAGAGCCAAGATAGTTATTAAAAAATCCTGCACTTCAATCCTGTATGATTTTTTTTCTTACTGGCTATGTAACTACCCAATAAATAAAGTTTCCTGATTTGGGGGGATTGTCTCTCCTGGTAGAAATGCATGCTACCATCAAGATACATAGGAAAGATCATGACGTAATAGTCAGTAGCCATCTGAGTTATACACAATGATAGTACCTGTTGCTGGGGTCCTTGAACTTCCTTGAGACCCCTCCCACAAGACAATGGAGAATTTCACCCTTAATTGTAAAAGCCTCATTTTTATTATTAACTCACTTTGCATGGATTTTCTCATAAAGTACTTATGCCATACTTTGTGCTACCACCTGAGATTGAAATCTTATTTGTGTGTGTGTCATTGAAGGTCTGCTTTATTTATCAAATTGTAGATATTCTGTGTCTGTATTTCAAAAAACAACAATTTAAAAAAACCTCTCTTGGGCTGGAGAGATGGCTCAGCAGTTAAGGCACTTGCCTCCAGTGCCTAAGGCCCTGGGTTCAATTCCCCAGGACCCACATAAGCCAGACCCACAAGGTTATGGCCCTGGTTCTTGTTCCCTCTCTCTCTCTCTCTCTCTGTATCTCTGCTTGAAAATGAATAAATAAAATATTAAAAAACACCTCTCCTATGGATGCTAAAGCAAACAAAATTTTGTTGTGTGATTTGGGTTGCCTTTTTACAATACAATAAAATGATCTTTCCACTCTCCTATGTGCAATGCTGGACTCCAAAGTATAATGGTCTGCCCAGGTCCATGTTGTGAACATTCCATTTAACATCATCACCAGACAGACACTACACATCAAGTGCAATTCCAGGGGAGCTGAGAAACTTGCATTATTCCTGCCCTTGCATGCCATTTAAAAATGGTCCAGGGAATACATTTATGTCTAATACTTCCAAACACTTGAATAGCAAAAAATAATGATGACAATAACACGCTAAGTAAAAGATAACATACAACTACTTAAAATGTGAGGAAGAAAAAACAAGATGATCTAATATTTCATCTACATAACATATTTCAAGCCCCTCTGTCTCAGTATTCAAAACACGAAACTGCCATGTAACCAAACTATAAAGCCAGTCAGAGCTGAAGCCAGAGAATGAGAAAGTGACCTTACGGCTCCTCATCCAGCCCATGGAGAGCAGCGCGGGGCAGACATGCCATACCTTTTCCTCTGTGTCTTCCAAAGCTCGTCTGCATTCTTCCACCTGGGCCTCAATCTCCGCAGGGACGATGCTGTACATCTCGGAGTACTTGATTCGCAGTTTTTCCATAATGTTCTCGAAAGTTAGCTTCCCTTTCTTAAGAACACTCTGAAGCTCCTGAAAACACCAACAGTTTCAACACTCACAAGACCCAGGGCAAGTTTAGCTTTAAGAATCGAAGCAGCTTGCAAGCGCGTCCCGGTGAGTCCCCTAGGACTCCCCTGGACACTCATTCCCTTGGTCAGATGCTGTTTAATTTGGGAGAACTGAACTTGATAGCTCTTCCTAGTGTCAGACCATTGTGACAAAAAGACATTATAACATCGCCTGCTTCGAAAGTGCCTCTGACATTCATTGTATCTCAGTAGCAGCTCTGATCTAAAAAGCAACAAGCCAAAAGTTTTCAAAGAAGTTTTTTTTGGGGGGGGGGATTGTTATTAACTTGTTACAATTTCTACTTCTTCCTGTATTATCATCATAATGAGCCAAGGCCACTAAAAGCCCTGTGTCTGAAGCAAAAGTGTCGGTTTCATGTAATTAGATGGTCCAGCAGAGCGCCACTCCTTTCAAAAGGGAGGGTAGGGTTCCAGTTCCACTAAAGAATGTAGGTTTCAGGGAGATAAAAGCAACTTGAACAAATGGCCCATTGGCTGTGGCCTAGAAACAAAATCTGATCTGCGTTCTCCTGCAGTAATTATAAAGCAGAAACTCATTTGTTTGGGAAAGTTTCCCAAAGATCAAGTGGAAAAATCCTTCTTACTGTGGCTTCACGGGAGCAGGTCAGCACCATTGTTTATGCTAATGTGTTGAGTCAGTCCCAAAGAACGGTTAGGATTTTAAATGACTCTGTGACGTGTCACCCATCACCCAGATCCTTTTCCCAATCCTCAGCAGAGAACAAGTGCAGAGAGTGAAAGTTAAAGGTCCAGGCTGCCAAGACACAGGTGGGGCTGGCTGAGGGCCTACTCCATCCTGCCCGGGCCACGAGGACGGGTCTTCATTCTGAGCTACACCAAGATGGCTTCCCCACCAAAAGTACTCTGGAGAGGGACAGCAAGTTTCCTTTTCTACAGGAATCACCGAACATTCTGGTTAACAACAACATAGGACTCCAGTAGAAACCCCCTAAGGGTGTTTTTGTACTGGATTGAGACAAGGCTACTCTGAAGAAATGGACTCTGAAAACGACCCCTAGTGTGTACACTGCCCTTCTCAGCACTACGCCATCACATCTTACCAAGGGAACAGACTAACATGCAACCAAGAGGGCACCGAGGCCCCTGATCTCCAAACCCACGTGAATCCTGTTGAAAAGGGGCTGCTTGGTCCAGACTGGTGACCTCCCAGCCTGGCCTCCATTCCACTCTGTTTTCCAACCACTCTTCCTCCCTGCTCTGCCCACACATGCCCCAAGCCCTGTGCACAGGCTTCCTTAGCTCCCGGGATCTCTCCCTTCTTCCCGTTCTAGACTCCGATAGTTGTCCTCACTTACCTCAAACTGTTCTGCCCTTTCCGGATGGCCTTCTAATGCCATATTTTGGAAGGAAATTGAAGTCTGTTGAAATAAGTGCTTCAAATCAATTATTTCCTTTGTGAAGGAATGTCTTTCTTTAATTTCTGTCTGTGCCAATTCCTTATTCTTTTGAGCATTTTGAACAAGCCTGGAATAGAGCATCAAAATACAACTGTTTCTCCCCACCGTGGAATGCTTTTATTTCAATAGTTAGCTAAATGTCTGAATAGCTTACAAAAGATGATTTCCCGGAGCTGGAGGGATGGCTCAGTGGTTAAGGCAGTTGCCTCCAGAGCCTAAGGACCCAGGTTCAATTCCCTAGTACCCACATAAGCCAGATGCACAAAGCGGCTCATGCATCTGGAGTTCCTTTGCATTGGCTGGAGGCCGTGGCGTGCCCAAAATCTCTCCCTCTCTCTCTCTCTCTCTCTCTCTCTCTCTCTCGCTCTCTCTCTCTCTCTCTCTGTATTGCTCTGCTTACAAATATTTTTTTAAAAAGATGATTTCCCTCCCTCAAAAGGTAAGTACCAGTTTCCAAATTGTCAAACATACATAGACCCAGTCACTCAGTCTCTTTTCCACACTTCCTGTTCTAATTGCCATCTCTACCCTCCATTTGTCCATGTGACCCTTCATCTCTAATGAAATAACAGGTGTGATCAAAGTCATGGTTTGGCTCTTGGGTTCAGACAACCCTATCGGCCTCTTCCTCTTCATCTGAAACATTCGCTGAGGACTAGCCTAGATCTGAAGAGGCTTCAAGGAAGTACTGGTGACATGGTGGTACAGTTACAGGCTTGGTTTCTGTCCCCAGGGACTGGGATAGGGATCCTAGGTTCCTTAAAGAAGGAAACGCAGTGGGAATCATTTGTTCTAATATTTGGCCTTTGATCTCTGTTCCTGACCCAGAGTCTTAAGACCTGTGCAATCTCCTGAGTGAGAGGAACATCTTTCGCTTGAAGGAGGCAGCTCTTGGTGGACTCTTGGATAGCCTCAGGACGAAGGAGACCTCTATGTGAGATCAAGGACTGGAGCTTCCAGGACTACTTTACCCATCCATCCTGGCCCTTAGAGAGGGGAGAGGGACTGAAGCGGAGTTCATCACCAATGGCCAATGATGCAAGCATCATGATTATACATATATATGGTACAGCTTCCATAAGAATCCAAAGAGATGGGGTTCAGCGCTTCCAGATTGCTGAATAGGAGGGGTACCCAGAAGGTCACAGGGAAGATCCATACCTTTACCATATCTTTTTAAAGTTATTTTTAAAAATATTTTTATTTGAGAGAGCTAGAAAGAGGCACAGAGAGAGAGTGAGAGAGAGAGAGACTGAACGAGTATGGGTGCACAAGGGCCTCCTCCCACTGCAAATGAACTCCAGATACATGTACACTTTGTGCATCTATCTGGCATTATGTGGGTACTGGGGAATCGAACCCTGGCCACCTGGCTTTATAAGCAAGTGCCTTTAACTGCTGAGTCATCTCTCCAGCCCTGCTCCTACCTTTTAAATACTTTTATTTATTTGCAAACAGAGAGAGAGATAAAAGAGAGACAAACAGAAAGAATGGGTGTGCTAAGGCCTACAGTCACTGCAAACAAACTCCAGATTCTTGTGCCACTTTGTGCATCTGGCTTTACATGGGTACTGGGTAAATGAACCTGGGTCATCAGGCTTTGCAAGCAAATACCTTAACCGCTGAGCCATCTCTCCAGTCCTTATACTGTTTGACATAGGCATCTCTTCCACGGGGTTCTTAATCTGTGTTCTTTCTCTCTTACATCTTTTATTAATAAGCCAGTAAACCTAAATGTTCCCCCAGGTTCTGTGAACCTCTCTAACAAATTCACTGAAGACAGGAAGGATTTCAGAGGAATTCCAAGTAGCCAGGCAGTCAGAAAAACACATGACAACATAGTGTGTGACTGGTATCTGGGTGGGGGGCAGCTTTGTGAGGTTGATCCCTGGAAATGTGGACTTAGAGCTATCTCCAGAAAAGCGGTATGAGAACTGAACTGTTGAAACCCAAGCAAATGGATGTAACTGTGGAAGAAACCTTCACACACCTTGGCAGCAAAAGCGTTAAATGACTATTTAAGAATAGAGGGCTGGAGAGATGGATCAGCAGTTAAGAGCATTTCCTGTACAAACACGAGGGCCTGAGGAGGCCTGAGTTTGATCCTCAGGACCCACATAAACAGCTGAGCATGACTATGCACATCTGTAACCCAAGTCCTATGGATGGGCAGGGACTCAAGAATCATACGAGCTTTCGCAAATAAATAAATAAATAAATAAATAAATAAATAAATAAATAAATAAATAAATAAATAAATAAATAAATAAACAAACAAACAAACAAATAAATAAATAAAGCAAGCTTCAGGATCAGTAAGAGACTCTGACTCAGTAGAATAAGCAGAAGAGAAAGAGTGAGAAAAAACAATGCTCCGCTCCAGCCACCACAGGCAAGAGCATGGGCTCTGCATGGGCACATGCACGTGCTCACACCTTGCAAGGAAAAACATAGAGAAAACCAGGGTTTTTTCCTGGTATAAGAATATTCATTGCAGTTTTTATTTTTTGTTTTTGTTTTGTTTTTAAATAAACTAACAAGGGGCTGGAAAGGTGCTCAGTGGCTAAAGGTATTTGCTTACAAAGCCTGCCAACCCAGGTTTGATTTCCTAGTGCCCATGTAAAGTCAGCACACACAATGTGGTGCATGCATCTGGAGTTTGTCTGCAGTGGCAAGAGGCCCTGGTGTGCTCATATACTTTCTCTCTCTCTCTCTCTCTCTCTCTCTCTCTCTCTCTCTCTCTCTCTCTCTCTCTCTCTCTCTCTTTCTCTCCCTACCCCTCTCTCTTTTATTTATTTATTCATTCATTTTCAAGTAGAGAGAGAGAAAGAGAGAGAGAGGAGAGAGAGAGAGAGAACGCACCAGGGCCAACACATTGTGGGTCTGGCTTATGTGGGTACTGGGGAATTGAACTGGGGGCCTTAGGCACTGGAAGCAAGTGCCTTAACCGCTGAGCCAACTCTCTAGCACCCCCACTTTTAAAATATTTTATTTATTCATTTTCAAGCAGAGAGAGAGAAGCCTCTCTCTCTTTTACATAAAATTTTAAATAAACCAACAAAGTGACATAATTTAAGATTCTTTAAAGGGCTTGGTTAAGTACATTATGGCATGCCCGTATGCATCATAGGCATACCCTATATCTATGATAGGTTTTAAAACTGACATTACAGTCTGGAGAGATGGCTCAGGTGGTTAAGGCACTTGCCTGCAAAGTCTAACCACCAGAGTTCAATTCCCCCATACCCATGATATACAAAATGGTGCATGCATCTTGAGTTTGTTTGCAGTGGGTAGAGACCCTGGTACACCCATTCTCTCTCTCTCTGCAAATTAAAAACTTTTAAAAACTGACATTTAATAGCATAGGAAAACCTATGCTGATAAACTATTCAGTGGTGTGCAATGGTGTGAGCAGTATAATCTCAATTTATATCGAAACAAAATCATTGTAAAAGGTAAGAAAAAAGTGTTTGGTGGTGTCTTTTTCTGTGTGGTGGGATAAGGTAGGGTTTTACATTAATCTTCATAACAGTTTCCCATTCTCTATATTTTCTATAATGATTAGGTATTACTAAAATAGTTAAATGGTACACATTTAAGAAAAAGGAGCTGGAAAGCTATTCCCTCAGTAATATCAACATGGAAACTGTATACCTGTTTCAATCACAATGATTATCTTCTCTCCCATCTGTACCCATCAGTGTTGATTCTGAAACATCATCTGTCATTATTCCATATATATATATTTAATATTTTCTAAACTTTGAGTAGAAACTGTCTTGCACACTTCTTAAGAGCTCCTCAGACATCTTACCTGTTGCACCGTTCTTGCATGGACTTAATCTCCTGAAGAGTGGGGACAGTTTCCTCAGTCTTGGCGCCTTTGGGAACATTCTGGACACTCCTCACGCGCTGAAGAAGCAGGGTCAGGAGCAGCAGCTGCTTCCCCGCACTCTCTTCATATTGGCACAAGGAGTCCAACAGCTGACGGAGCTCCTCGGTGGTAACAGCCTCTTTATCTTTGGGAATTTCCGGGAGTTCCTCTTGTAGACTGTCTAAAATGATTGCTTCTCGTTCAATCTAGTGGGAGAAGGGGAGAGATAAGATTTGGGGACCTAAAATATACCTTGGCAGCCACAACTTTTGTATACTTTCTCTTTTAGGAGTTTCAAATATTTTACCCTGGTTCAATGCAGTATTTGTTCTTTTATAGGTGGGAATATTAGTCCTCTACCCTCAGAATCCCATAGCTGTGTGGTTAAGACAAAGAGCTGCTATTGTGAAAATGCAATTGAATATTTAAAGTGCTTTATTTCCCTTGCAGATTTCAGTTGGATCAACCAGTATTCTCTTGGGATGTGTGAGGGAGGCGGAATGGTCCCCACCAAACTGCTTCTAGGATAAGTGGCTACTGTTGGAAGTGGAAATTTTCCTGCAAGAAAATTTTGAGAGAGAAGTTTTCTTCTCTTTCACGTATAATCCCTGAAACATGTTATAAAACTAACGAGCCTGACACTTTCCAGATGGAAGGAAGCTGGAATTACTGACTAATCATGTGTTTACCAACCACTGATGTGCACAGAATCCAGAAACACAGAACTTATTACAGTAGCACCCAGCTGGAAATTGAGAGTCCCACCAGCCTGGAACTTTGAATGAAGACATGTCTTGTGTGACATCGGCTTCCACTGCCATCTTTATCAGAGGCCGCTGTGACTGCTCACAAGAGATCCCCGAGACTGGGTCTACTAACCTTCCCCCATCGAAGGAGGGGGTGGAGAAGGTCAGTAGATCCTCACCTGAGATCTCAGCTGCTCCCTGTGCCAGCTGTGTGCAATGGTGGGGTCACGTGGCCTCAGGGGGGCTGCAGTACACAGAGGGTGGAAGATGAAGGGTGTGGAGCTTGTCTACGCAGTCCATGCTTGGATGTGACTTTCTTGGTGCTATGACTGTTTTTTTGTCCACGCTCTGCTAAGGAAGCCCATCAAATCCACTGGTTTGCCATTATATACTTTGGTGGAATTGGACATGAGTCTGTCATTGGTGCCTTGTCTGCTTGTGGGGGGTGGGGGAAGAAGGTGTTTGTCAGCTTCTCCCCAGAACAAGTTTCATACAGCAGCATGGAAAACAGCCTCTGATTCTCTGCCTCTCCTCAAAACCTGGGCCCACCTGCCTCAGCGGCATGGCTCATTTACGGCATGCTGCCCTGTGTAGTTAAGTCTACTCTAGGGGCCAGAGAGATGGCTCAGTGGTTAAGGCGCCAGCTCACCCTAATGACCTAACCTTCTACTCAGTGGTCAGTATTTCTTGTTCCAACAGAATCTTACATGTACAGATAGAGAGATGATATGATTTTTAAGGAATGGTTAAGAGCTACATTAAAATCATACAACAGGCTGGAGATGTAGCTCAGTGCAGGGTGTTTGCCTAGCACTGAGTACAAAGCCCTTGGTTTGATCACTAGCAACACCACACTCACTCACTGAACACCATTTCTTAATTTTGGCATACCCAGCTATGGCTCAAGTGGGTAGTTGAGTGGGTTAGCATAAACTCCTCTGGTGTCACCTGTGCGCTTGGGCTAGTTACTCTCAGAGTCTCCCTCTCCTGTCTACAGCACAGTGCTTAGAACTGAGCCTGGCACACTGTAAGTGCTCGCTTTAGTAGTCACACTGTGATGACACTTTTTGTTCAGGCTACTCAGACAAATACACTTTGTTTCTAAAGTATCGTCTAATATTTCTTCAAATAATTATAAAATGTTAAGTGAAAAAGGCCCAAATTAATAAGATATAACTGTGAATATATGGAGCAATACTGTGATAAAATAAGGCTTGGAATTCACCTAGATTTGGAGTGGATTAGAGTTGTCCCTCAACAAATATTCAGTAATGCCCACTAAGTCCAAGGCTATCACTGGGTTGTGAGGGTATAATAGTAAGCAAGAGCCCAGCCCCAGAACAGGTGCTTAGCATTCAAGCCAATCTCTAGCGGGGACTTGGGCCATTCCTTTATAAAATGTTAATAATATTTACTTCCTGAGGCCAAGGCAAGGATCCAGGAAGAGGGTGCATGAACTGCCCTCTCAGCACAGTGAGAAACTCAGTCATCCGGGCGTGGTGGCGCACACCTTTAATCCCAGCACTCGGGAGGCAGAGGTAGGAGGATCGCCGTGAGTTCAAGGCCACCCTGAGACTACAGAGTGAATTCCAGGTCAGCCTGGACTAGAGTGAGACCCTACCTCGAAAAACCAAAATAAATAAACAAACAAACAAATAAATAAATAAATAACATCTAACAACTGTAGCTAATCTCCAAAGTTAACAATTATAGTTACTTTCAAATTTCCTTAGCTATTATGCATATTACCCATATGCCTAACCTTTAGCATAAATGAATGCAGGGGTGGATGGTTTTCTTTTCTTTTTCTTTTTAGAAAGGGTCTCATTCTAATTCAGTCTGGCCTCAAACTCATTATGTAGCCAAGGATGACCTCCACCTACTGAGTGCTAGGATTCGAGGTGTATACTACCACACTCAGCTTATATGATGCTGGAGGATCCAACCCAGGACTGCATCCCTAGTCCCAAGAGTTATTTTTACCTTCACAGATTTTAAAGATAGAACCAGTAAATAGTCACTCTTTAAAATAAAAAAAAAATATGTGATTTTTAAAAAGCATCACTATCATGGAAAAGGCTGACTAATTTCTTGGTGCTTGGGCCTGACCTGTGCAGACACGTATGTGTAATGTATATGCAACAGACCAGGTGAAACCAAAGACAGCTAAGGGAATGAAAGGCTCTCTGGAAGCTGCAGGGTTTGAGTGGAAAATGAAGGACTCACTTCCTCACTGACGAACTTCCACTCCTGCTTCAGCTCTCTGCTCCACGTCACCCACTCCCGGGAAGCTTCCAGCAAACGCAGCCACCTCTCCCACAGAGCCGAGGCGACCCTGTGTGCACACGTGCCATTGTTGTCTGCACACCTGCATGTCAGGTGTCTGAGTACCTGTCGGAGTCTCACTAAGTCTTCTTTTACTGATAGGAGATTTGATACCAAAGCCTTAGGAAAGAAAAAAAAATAGGGATCTAATGTAGATTATCTTTTCTAAAACTTATTAACTATTTTAAATCTGGGTCAACTCGTGACTTTAATCCTCTACAAGAATGACAAGATCTACTTTTTTTTTTTTTTTTTGGTCTTTTTGGAAGACCTGCATTTGGAAAGCCAGGTGAGGATTATACATGCATTATGTTCTGCATAAATTTGGGATTGTGAGGACAAATAGTGACCCATAAACTAAATTTTGTAAGCAATAATATATTCTCAAAAGTCAATTTTCTACAAATACACTGAACTTTAACTTCTCATATATTACTAGATAGTTCATTTGTACAATACTTTCTATATCAGCCATCAACACAGTATTCATAAATTTTAGATATAATGGGTAAATGTCCTCATCCAAATAGTAACAATAAGCCAGGTGTGGGGGTGCACACCTTTACTCCCATCACTAAGGAGGCTAAGGCAGAATGATTTCAAGTTCAAGTCCAACCTGGGTAGCACCATGTCTCAAATACATAAATAAGAAATCCAAGTCGTTATAACAGAGCACCATTGATTCTAACATGTGAAACAAAAATTTAAATAGCTTAATGGGCTGAAAATGTAACCCAATGGTAAAGCATTTTCCAACTGTGTATAAGGCCCTGGGTTTAATCCCCAGGACCACAAAAATAAATAAAATAAAGAGGGTTTAGAAGATGATCCATATCTGAGCTTCTGGCAGATGTGGTACTTGTTCAGTGGGCATCAAGGCTCTGCCAGTGGTCCACAGCATGCCTCAAATGCTGGGAAGGGAAGTCTTAGAGAGGCAGTCATTACAATAGGAAGCTACTGGGAGCTCTGCTCTATTCATCTGATTAAGTAAATCTCTCAGGCTGCTTCATTGCCCCACCCTGTGGTTTCTGGTTGGAGGAATTGTCATGCATGTCTGAAGATTTCCATGGCTTGTCTCCACTCACTCGCTTGTTCTTCTGGGTTTCTGCACAGACATCTAGAAACCCTCCAATGTTACCTTGCTCTGTTCCAGGCGCTCTAGGGCTTCTCGGTAGGACCCCGGCAGTGGGGACACGGCCTGCCCAAGGGCCACCTCCAGCTCCCCAAGCCTAGTGCAAATTTCCTCCTTAATTTTCCTGTAGTGTTTGTAATTCTCCAGACACCTGATGGGGTACAGTGAGGAAAAAGTATTAGCTATATTTCAGATAATAAATTATGAACTTTCAAGAATGAACCCTTATACTCAGTTCTTTAAAATGAACATGATAATTTTCTAATTTGGCTATTCCATGCATGTCAATATTTTTTTACTCATCCTCCAAAGGGACCTGTCGATGGCTTTAAGTGCAAACTTGAGCAGGAAGTTAGAGGTGCCCTCCAGAAAACCTAAATTGGAGAGTTAGTTAAGAGGAAACTGCATTCAAGCACTGGTGATGAGCTGCGAGTGGGTATAATTCTGGTTGAAAACCACACAGTCTTATAAATGTTCATGTTTGGACTCATTAATTCAATTCTGCAATTTACTGCAAGGAATTGATCTCAAATATAAAGACTTTACCAGAAACATGATAAAAGCATTTGTACAGCAATATCTTTTTACTAACTAGAATATTAATTTAAAAAGTAAAAGTGATGTCTCATAAAAGATGCAGTTAAGTGAATTATAACAAATCATTATATAAAATTTTATGTAGGGATTGAAATTATCTTTAGAAAATATTATAAAGAGGAAAGGAACTAATCTATATTTGGGGAATTAACAGACCACATGTGACATGAGCATCCAGGAGGAGCAATGGGGGAAGGGTCAAGCAAGGATGGGGGGAAGGCCCAGTGGGGAGAAGGGTAACCAAAATAAGGGCATGCAGAAAAAATATGGAAGCCTACTTCTCTGTAGGCTAAATTAAACATTAATAATAAGAGTTTGAACAAAAGTACCCTATATGCTCCCAGAAGCCTACCAACATTCTGTCCCAGATGGGGGAGGGGCGAATGAGACTCCACTCCTCCCAGAGCAGTTATTTTCTGGTGGTTTAGTCACTGGTAAGTCACACAAAGTCCAGTAAATAACCTCCCATTCATGCTAACGCAGACAACCCTAATTTAACTCCACGAATCGGTCACACACACACATAAGACATGAAAATAGGAACACGATGGGGTGAGGGGTTTAATAGGAATGGGGTGAAAAAGAATAATGGGGTCGCTGTGAACATGGTCAAAATATATACATCTATAATATTGTCAAAATAAAACTACTGTCTTTTAAAATAACTAATATTGTAAGAAATTAAAGTAGAATTTTTACATTTTTTATGATGTATTTTAAAAGTATTTTATTTATTCATTTTCAAGCAGAGAGAGAGAGAGAGAGAGAGAGAGAGAGAGAGAGAGAGAGCGAGTCTGGCTTATGTGGGTCCTGGGGAATTGAACCCTGGGGCCTTAGGCACTGGAGGCAAGTGCCTTAACCGCTGAGCCATCTCTCCAGCCCTATCATGTATTTGTTATAACACTATAAAATTACATCTACCTGATAGATACTGCCTAAATCCCTCAATGAAAACAATCAAAAATTCTGTTCTCAGGGGCTGGAGTGTAGTTTATTACTAGAGAGCTTGCTAACACGTGCACGATCCTGGTTTCAACCCCCAGTATCTAAATAAATGAATAAGTAATAATGCAACCGATACATTAAGACAGAAACTCTTAGTGAACTGGCAAAGATTTAAGGACCCAAACTGTAAAATGTAAATATACAGAAATATCAAAGCTGAAGCCAGATTTACAGCTTGAGGGTATTTGCATACAGCTTTCTTTGCTTCTTCCTAGAATGTGGGGGACAGATGGTGAAGCCTGGGACCAACCTCAGGATGGGCATTTAAGGGGAAACCCCACCATCAGGTCATTTGTATATGACTAGAAAGGACTGGTCTCTAAAATCAAAATTACAACATGGCTGGTCAGAAAAAGCCTGGACAGCCCAACAAGTCTTGAATAGGCATTAATAGAAAAGGAAATATGAATGACCCATTCAACAATTCAACAGAAAGCAAGCTCATCTGTAGAATGAAGGGCAGATTAATATAACAATGAGCCAGGTGTGGTGGCTCATACCTGGAATCCCAGCATTAGCACTTGGGAGGCTGAGACAGGAGAATTGCCACAAATTTGAGGCCAACCTGAATTACATAGTGAGTTCCAGGCCAGCCTTGGCTACAGAGTGAAACCCTGTGTCAAAACAAAACATGCCAAGTGTTGGCAAGGATACAGGGTATTTGCCTGAGGCATGGGATGATGGCTGACATCTTGGCAGGAGATGAACCACCCCTGGCCTATCAATAGAGGACCCAAAAAAAACCTATGAGAAAGTGGTGAGATAAACAAGAGACCTATCACCACAGCAAGTCAGATAACCCATAAAGGTCAGTGAAAACAGATACCAATGATACCCAGCACAACCAAAAGCAAAATTCCAGAGACACTTAAGATATCAACAATAAAGCAGACTTAAAACTCACCCACCATGACTCAGGGAACTGAGTGGAAGAGGGGGCAGAAAGATTCTAAGAGCCATGGTGTGGGAGAATATCCAGAGACACTGCCCCCTTCAGCAACAGCACACAAAGGAGAAAAAAAAACTGGCTATCTCTAGTACAATTCATAATCCCCTAGCCCATGGACAGATCCAGTATGCCAACTGAGGAGGGTCCCAAGTGGGTTGGGGACAGAGAGGAGGGAAATGGTGGTACCATCACAAGATTTGCTCATACAATGTATCTAATTATTGACAATAAAGATATTTTTAAAAATTTAAGAACCGCATACCTTTTACCTGGGCAATCACACCTTACATGCACACGGGAGGCACTTGCATTTCAAAATACTCCTAGAAGCACTGTCGGTGAATGCAAAACACTGGAAAGCATCCAAATGTCCTTCAGTAGCTAAGAGTGTGAATGTTACTACAAGCCAGAATGAAAGGACTGGCGAGATGCAGATAAGGTTTTTAAAAAGATAATGTGAGTAAAACTTGAAATTATAATGATGAATTTGACAAATGAGGCGGCAGAAGACACCCGCTAGGAGTTCAGCACAACTGGACACACAGCACAGAGGAAAAATACAGCAAAGAGCAAGACAACAGTAAATCTGAAATTAAAGACAATGGCTATTTCTAAGAGGGGAAGAGCACATTTGAAACTTGGGGTACAAAGATGTTTATCACCAGCCTCCATATCATAGACATACTTCTGTAAACACTCTATTGTATGTACCAAATATTAAACAAGAAAAATTCTAACCATTACCATGGCTTTCTTTAGTAATTTTTTCTTCCTTTTTCGTATTATCAAAATATGTGTATATCTGGGGCTGAGGAGATGGCTCAGCGGTTGAGGTACTTGCCTCCAGTGCCTAAGGCCCTGGGTTCAATTCCCCAGTACCCACATATGCCAGGCCCACAAGGTGGTGGCCCTGGTGCATTCTCTCTCTCTCTCTCTCTCTCTCTCTCTCTCTCTGTATCTCTCTGCTTGAAAATGAATAAAATATTTTAAAAAATATGTGTATATCTGGGCTGCAAACATTAACTATAAAGAGAAATACCCAATAGTGTCCCCTTAGAGGAATGGCCTACCTTTCCACGTGGGCCGCTTTGGCTTCCAGCGCTGCCTTCATGGCGGAGCTCTTAGCAGCGAGCTCCTGGGCTGTACACTCAAGTCGAGCTTTGGCCTCGGGGCTGGCGATGGCCGCCAGTTTCTCCTCGAGGTCCCTGATGTCTGTCACCGAGGACTGCAGCTCCTCCAGCTGACTGAGTGGCAGCGCTAGCTCTTCCGTGTGGTGAAGGTCCACGCTATGGGACACCAGGATGGCTTCAAGGGAGGTGATGATCCCCACTGCCCTGGCGACTGTTTCGTTATAGTGTGTGACATCTTCATAGGCATCATTCAGGACGTCCTGGTGAATAGGAGATGACATGCTGTGACAAAACTGTCAAACTTTTGAGATTTTTGTCAATCTCAAATTTTTGTGGCACATTCATAATGTCTCTGAATCTTAAAAAGAGGTAGCTTACGGCTGCATGCAGCCCAGGGGAGAAAGACGTCATCAACAGCAGTGGACCCTGCAAGCCTTAAGACTGGCCAGCCAGGCCAAATGGGCCAAGTGGTGCAATACTGTCGGATCTGTTAAGGGGGAAGCAAACCGCTCTCTAATTGGACTGGCGGCCTGCTCCACACACGGGAGGGAATCCATGCCTGGTACAGAAGACCTGGTCAAAAGACTATGGTGGGGAGGTCATGAGCCCTAGGGGAGTAATGCCTGCTGTTGTCTGACTGAATGCATATATTATGCCTACCAAAATGCCTTATCAGCACTGTTTTATAAATGAGCATACCCATACAATAATGCTACTCTCACTTCTGGCTAGAGCTTTTTTCAGATGGCAGTGCCCACTGGGATATCTCAAAAGTCACCACAGGGCTGAAAAGCAGTGACAGTGGAGTGTTCAGGACTGGGACATCTCTATCACACTTCCCTGGACTCAGAGTCTAATGCAGAAGAGGAGACGGGAAGATTGTAAGCGCCAAAGGAAGGGTAGGACTGCTTACAATGCCAACTTCCAGACACAAAATGACCTTGATATTCATGACTTCCCAGTGCCCAACCCTACCTACACAAGCCCTTCAAATAAGGGAGGGAAAGATGGTGATATTGAAACAAAAGAGAAACTGACTAAGAGGGTGTGGGGTGAGGAGAGGGAATTATCATGGTTTATTGTCTACAATTATGCAAGCAGTCAATAAAGTTTCAAAAAAAGTAAAAAAAAAAGTTAGCTTCTAGAACTTACAGGTTGACAGTATGATGTTAATATTTTAAAGTGAGCAACCTTTTGTTTGCATAAAGAAAAAAGTATTTCGACCCAGGCGTGGTGGCATGTGCCTTTACTCCCAGCGCTGAGTCAGGAAACTGGGGCGAAAGAACAGTGAGTTTGAGGCTAGCCTGGGGCTACAGACTAAATTCTACGTGAGTCCTGGCTAGAGTGAGACCCTGCCTGGAAAAAGAAAAAAAAAAATTCTGGGCTGGAGAGATGGCTCAGCGGTTAAGGCACTTGCCTCTAGTGCCTAAGGCCCTGGGTTCAATTCCCCAGTACCCACATAAGCCAGACCCACAAGGTGGTGGCCCTGGTGTGTGTTCTCTCTCTCTCTCTGCCTGAAAATGAATAAATAAAATATTTTTTAAAAATTTCCATATTTTCTAGGAAATCTAATCTGCATTTAAAATAATATATTTATTTAATATAATATTTATAAAATAATGTAACTCATGAATC
>PVHP010019051.1:0-32080 GCA_004024765.1 Zapus hudsonius
GAATAAGTGTGCTTTCTGCCCAAGTGTGAGAGCCAGAATCCATCCAATTTGGAATCTCTAAGTCCCACTTAAACAAACAACTGGCTCTGGCCAGATGCTTGTACCTGCCATCTACCAAAACGGAGCAGAGACTATGGAATCAGCTGGCCTTCTGAAAAGCAGCAAAATATCAAGCTGAGGCATCAGTAAGAGAATCCTTCTCAAAAGAACAAGCAGAAGAGCAGAGTGGGAAAGCTGACATTTTGCTCCAACCATTCTAGACAAGTTCTTCCCTTCACACTGCAGGCCAGCACTTGGAGTGTTACAAGTGCACAGAACACAAATGCGCGCGCACACACACACACACACACACACACACACACACACACGCTCATTGTGGCAGTTTGAATAATGTCCCCCAAAAGAATTAAAGGTTTATTATAATTGTGAATTGTCTTCAGCCTTCTGGCTGGAGGAAATGTAACTTTGGTCTAGCTTCCTGGGGACTAGTCCTTTCTAATTTGGATGTAAAATATTAAGGATAGATATGCAAAAGGAGAGCCAGAACCCTGGTCTGGAGTTCTGCATTTTGTGAATCAGGGTATGTTACAGGTTGCTTGCTTGCTTCTGTAGGTGCTGTTTCTCTCTCTGCTTGCTCCTGTAAAAGGGGGCCAGCCTTTTCCATAACTTCCCCTGGGTCTGTTCCTTCAATAAATTCTTTCCTCCCGCAAATCGTGCCTGGTTTGGAGATTCATCCCAGCGGTGTGTGGCTGACTAAGACACTCATGCATATAATACACACACACGTGCTTATGCATAGAACACACGTTCATGCATATAATACACACACGTGTTCCTGCATAGAACACACACACACGTACACACACATGCACACAAGCATGCTCATGCATACAATACACACCCATGAACGTGTTCGTGCAGAGAACCCACATGCACACACATGCTCATGCATAGAACACACATATGTTTTTGCATATAATACACACACGCACACACGTGCTCCTGCATATAACACACTCAAGCTCATGCATAGAACAAACTCACATGTGTGCATGTAAAAAAGAAAGAATGTCTAACTTAAAAGTATTCATCAACTTTTCTTCTATGGGCGTGGTGGGCCTCTGCACTGTCTGTGATGATGCAGTAGCAGCTGGACACCAGACTCACTGGTGCACCTCTATATGCAGCGCTGATAGTTTATGAATGCTCCAGACCCAGTCTACGATCTGAAACCCTGCAGGCCACTGGGCTACATTTTCACCATGGGGAAACTAATCTTTTTCCAGTCAATTTCTTGAACTTGTCCGAACATTCTAACAGTAGTATCTAATAAGGTCATAATTGGTCTTTTCTGTGCATTTAAATCACATGTCAACAGCTAAATTTTTCGTCAGGCTATCTGAGGTATTTTATAATAGGAGCACTGACAGCATTAATGTTCCCAGGAACATTAATTCTCCTACATTAATTAGTAAAAATAGAAAGAGACAATGGGATGCTCTTTTCAACTCAATTTCCAATGTCACCACCGAAATTTGTACTGAATTTTCTCTTTAAAAAACTTTGCGGAGGCATGGCACCCATCAGTAACAACACACTTGGGCCAGGAAGACCGGGATGAGTACTAAGATATACAGGCTCCCTTGCCACAAGGACTAATACAGAAAGCCCACGGAGGAGGATATACAACTGATCAGGGATGGGGAGGGGGGGAATTGGGGATTTCGGGATAACAACGCATGGTTTGCCCACTAAATAATGTAACTCATTATGGACAATAAATATATATTTAAAAAAAACTTTGCAAAAAATATTCACATATAGTTTTCCAAATTTATTGGATTGTGTGTTATGTAGCTGTCATGGTTTTATACATGTGTCCCCCACAAACAATTGAATGTGTTCTGATAGATCTATCCTCAGCTGATGGCAGTTTGGGTTTTACAACCTCTATGAAGCTGTGTTGTTGGGGGCAGGCTTATGGGGTTATAAGCCAGCTTCCCCTTGCCAGTGTTTGGCACACCTTCCTGCTGCTGTTTGCAGTGCTGTGGCAGATCACGTCCAGCCCTCTGCTCATGCCATCGTTTTCCCTGACAGGATGGAGTCTCCCCTCGAGTCCATAAGCCAAATAAACCCATTCCTCCACAAGCCGCTTTTGTTTGGGTTCTTTCTGTGCAGCAACTAGAAAAGTAGCAAATTCATTCAAACTGAAGCATTCTATCTTGGAGGGGCTCTTTAAAACTGGAAATAAACTTACAAGGGCCAGAAGCAAATAATTCACAAGTCTCAGGAAGTTCTTGACACTTCCTTGAGTTACAAGGCAACCCCCTAAAGTAAGATAAGGTGTAAGAACTGCTAGGGAGGAGAGACTCTCCAAAGCTTCTCTAAATCCTTACCTGTGCTATGGTGGACTCTTCTTTGATGCACCCGCCTTTGAGTCATTCCTGGTCCTGCAAGTAACCTCTCACCCATACTCCTATAAATCATTTTGAAAAACTGGTGCACTAAACTAGACTCTGCAGGAACCTTTTCTTCAATCTGTTGTTGGTGTCCTGTCTGGAATGAATAGATATTTGTTTGCATCTCCCTAGGAAAAGTTAACACAATACATCATACAATTCTAGATTTGGAGTGGCACTCACTTATTCTGTTGTACAATGAACAAGTAAGACTGCTGAACACAAAAGAATGAAAGCATCATCCGCTCAGACATCAGAGCTATAATGCTTGTTGTGTAGGAATAATGCGAGACAGAAGATGATTCACATTTGGAGAAAATGAAACCTTGAGAATATTCATGAATCATTCCTAGAATTTGGCCTCTAGCTCTTTTCTTAGTGTTGACACAAGACTGGGTTCGTTTGGTTTTGGTGTACTTTGATGAAGAATGATGCTATCAATTATAAATGTATTCTTATATAGATTTGTGAACACTGCCTAGAAAAACATTGGATTTTATTTTTGTATAAGGTTCATTGAAATATGATTTTTAGAAGATTTTCTTCATCCCTCAAAGGGCTCTTACACATTTTAGGGATTATCTCCCTCACACACCTCACCCCAATACCAGGCAGATATAACATAATGACGTTCTAAATCATATAACCATACTTCCTTGCTTCAAGTGGAACATCTCATAGAAGTTGAATCAGGTAGTATATATTCTGATATGGCGATTCCCTGTGAGGAAGCATGCCATGTTCAAGGTTCACTCTTCCTGTAATTTATTTAAGGACTCCATTTCAGTTCAAGGCTAAATTAATTTCTAGAAGCTCACAGTGCTGGACTTAGTCTCCTCACACTCTGACTGGGCTTTATGCCTTTTATCTACAGTCTTCCAATGACCACACACAGAAAACCAGAAAAGCAGGCTAGAATCATCTACTTTGCTTCCTCTAAAATTTCACAGGCCTATTTGCCTTGTTACTTATTCCACAAACACATGATTTATGCAACATATATATATATATATATATATATATATATACATGGTTTGAGTTCAATCTTATACTATTTATCTGCTTGAGTCTAGAAACATATGGCTATCATATATGCTTTCCTTAGGCACATATTCACCATTACTTTTCCATGGTCTGCCTGTGAAGTGGTTATTCCTGGGATCCATGGGAATATTTGGTGAGCATATCTATTGAAAGCCTAGGCTTTGTGCCAATATAAGATGGAAGAGAAGCAGTCATTGCAGTTGATTCAAAATAGAGGGATGCATTTTTATTATGGGGTTTAAAATTGAAGGTCAAGACATTCATATTATAATAACTTCAATATTTTGTATATGGAATCTCCATACTTGAGATAATGAGTATACATAATAAAAGTATTTTTGGAGAAAGGCTCTTGAGTTTCAGGTTGGAGGTACATTGTTTGTGATTAATCAAAAGATTATATGCTTGTGGTCATAGGAATTCAATATTATTGTCTTGTAATAAATGATCATGATTAAGGGTTATCGGCCACCTATGTGTTTAACAAGCTGATGGGAAAAAGACTTATTACTACAAAACCCTTCCTGATCAATAGAAGAAGGCAGACTTCATGTGTGATTATGAAGTACCCTTTTTTTTTTAAAATCTAAGAACCTGGGCAGAGATAATTATGAGGTGTCCATTCCTAGTGATATTGGTGAAGTGGTCACTCCATAAAGCAAAGACTGATACTCTCATTGAGGTTCTGTTTACCTAGGTAGACAGAAAGGCCACTATGTGGTGGGAAGTGAGGAGTTTGAGACTGAGAAGGAAATGTTGCTTCAGTAGAATCTCCCATGAAGTCAATACACATCAGGGATGCACTCCAAGTTAAGTGGTGTTTGTGGGAGCAAGAAGATAACAATAGACTCCTATGATGTTTATCTCCTGAGGGCAGAGGTTTCTGATGAAGCCAGTAATGTTTCCTCCATTAGCTACTTTAAAAATTACTAATGAATGCCTCAGCATCAGGGCTTCTGCAGCTGTCTCTTGTGATTTAGAACAGCGTGGATCAATTCAACATGGACAGAGCCCTCTCACATTGGAAACCACTGAAATTAAGTTTGTGAATCTAAAAAGCTGAAAAAGATCATTCCTGAGACTGAGGAAAATGTGATAATAAGACTGAGAAGCCATGATTCCCTTTCCATCTTTCTACACACTCTCACAGACCCTGTCATCTGGGAGGGAAAGGAAGGTTTTCAACATGCCAGTTATAAGTGGTGAATGTGACCTAGATAATTCTTGAACAATTTAAGCTGAAATGTTTCCATTAAGGTCCTCTGAAAGGAGAAGCTAAACCTTCATTTCTCAGAGTGAAATTGTGGTCAAAACAAGTGTATCAAAAAGACGAAATTGAGATGAAGAAAAGATTGTACTTCGAGGTAAACTGTCTGAACTTATTTGGTCATTCTCTACAAGAGTCTAGTCATATTCAAATCACTAGAAACATTGAGTAAGTGTGCCCTCACCTTGGTGTGTGATGAGGTACATAATAACTCAATAGCGTTCAGCCTTAGAAATGTAGAAAAATAAAAAATTGACATCAAAGAAATAGCTAATTTGAAATTATAATGCTATAAATAATTTCCTCACTAAAAAATAGGACATTTATCTGTTTCAGTAGAGTTCTCCTTTTCACTATTTTCTTCAAGATAATAAGTTATATAGTAAGTTTGTTTAGTCTCACCTCCTTGTTTTATTTAGAACCAAAACAGGAGAGGATAAGGCAGGAAATTACTGGACCTAATGTCAAGATATTTTAAATACAATAAATTGAATGTTGTCGGATGATCGATCACATGAAAATGAAAATCAGAGGAATGCAAGTTGAAGAAACTTGAGTTGTTTAGTACAGAAAGATGCATCTCCCACGTTGGCATTCCATGTGAATAAAGTTTAATAGGAAAAGGAAATGGAACATAATTTCACCTGGTTCCAAAGAAAGTATATTTAAATGAATGCTCACTAAAAAAGAAAATCATAAGAACTGCTTATTGTACTTCAATGTGTCGGCCTTTATTCAGTATTGTGATTTACTGATTAAAGAGAACTAGAGAAAGAGTTTTCATTTAGAACTAAGCTATAGTAGATGACTTTAAAGGCTTCTTAAGCAACAGGTCCATAAAAACTATGTATAGAATAAAACCTAATCAGAATCCTATACTTGGGGAGGTCATGGGCTCTAAGAAGGAAGCTATTACTGTTGTTTGTTTAAATAGATATGCTATGTACACATCAAACTGCCCTCTGAATGTGTATGTATTAATACAGGTCAGTGCCATTCTATCCTTTTGTTAGAGAAGCTTCCTTTTGCAGATGCTGGTGATTATCAAGGAGAATCAAAATTCTTTAAAGTGCTGAGAATAAGTGGCAATGTTGTGCTCAATGTTCAAAGAGACACCTATAGAACCCCGCTAAGATTCAGGGGAAGGAGAGCATGCAGAATGAAAGAATCAGAGGACTGCCTTGAAACACTGTCATCGAGGCATGCTCTGGATGCTACATTCATGATCTCACCCTGACTCTCTCCACACAATACAGGGCCCATTGAGTCATGAATGATGGGGAAATGATGAGGGGAAGCCCTCAACCTTAGCTGAAAAGCTACAAGCAGTTAATAGTGGATGGGGGTTACACTCAGTAATGTATGGGGAGTACACTGAATCAGTACACAGAGTGTGCTGGGAGGGCCCATATATTCTGGTAAATGATTCCTCAATTGTGCCCATGCAACCAACTCTAAGTAAACTTAGAGGATCACAATACACAGGGAAAAAAAAGAGATATCAAAGCAAACCTGGCAGTAGTTGAAGAAAAGAATGGTTCAGCAGAAAGGTGAAAGAGAGGATTAAGAGAAGATAATGAGATAAAAATATGATAAAATTAATTATATATATATTAATATTGTCATTAAAAATAAAGAACAAAGTTTGTGGAGGATAAAAAATACCTCGATTTCAAAAACAGTTTTCATTCATTCATTAATGCATTCAAGATGAATCTTCAATATCTATTATATTTCCCTAGTTGTGTCAGTTACGTACGATTAGCTTTGTAGAAAGCACTCTTTTCCTTTTACACTTCAAAGCTTTGGTATAATATGGTGTGGTAGTTTGATTAAATGTCCCTCAGTAGACAAAAAAAAATATATTAAAGATTTGTCTCCAGCTGCCTGGCTGCTGGAGGTATCACCTAGGCCTGATTTTGGTGATTCTGAGGTAGATGTAACATTCCAGCTATACATATGCAAAGGGAACTGAAGTCTAGCAGTCCTGCTATTGTTTTTGAGAGAATGTGCTTGCTTGCTTTGGAGGTACTGGGTCTCTGTCTTTCTGCTTGGATCTATGAAAGGGGGCCAGCCTTTTCCTTCAATTTTGGAACTTCCCCTGGATCTCTTATTTCAATAAATGCTTTCCTCCCAAACTTGTGCCTGATTTGGAGATTCATCGCAATGGCGTGTGGCTGACTATGACATATGGCAAACAGAAGTAAAAGATAACTTTAAACATGTGGGAAGAACTGCCACTGAGTCGTAAGAGGGAAATATGAAGTCCATGAGCATACTGCATTAATACATTTCACAGTAGTGCAGCATGTCTGGGCTCCCCAGTAGTCTCTCTCATGTGTCTTTAATTAAGCCACTCATTTGATTCCCAGCTCATGGAGCTTGTGGGAAGTTGGAGTCTCATTGGAGGAGCTGTGTCACTGGATATGGACCTTGGAATTCTTGACTAGCTCTCTCTACAGCTTCCCAGCAGATGTGACAAGGTGAGAAGCCCTCCCTGTCTTTTTGTGCATCGTTTCCTTAGCCATGTTGAAACTTCCACTCAAGGCAATAAACTGAAATAAACTGTTTTCTCCTTTAAACTACTTCTTGTCAGGTGTTTTGCCCCAGCAACAAGAAGGTGATTACAACAAATGCCTAAACACCATCAAAAAGCTGCCACACTTCTCAAGTTATTCATCAATATTGTGGGACCAAAGTGAAGTTTGTCACATCACTTTGTTTAGAGAGTGGGAATAGGCAGGGCAGAAATGCCATGTCCCTTTCAATTATTTTCTGCTGAAGTTACCCTACTAATATAACTCTCCTCACAAATGTCATGCTACCCATCATGACATTCATTATTGGACTCCTGTGGAGTAAATCAATAGTGAGCCACACACAGTTTTAGGTTTAGCTATGCAAATGTTTTCTGAGATCCAGTTGACTGACCTCTCAAGATGTGGTCAGTCAACATTTACTCTACAGAATCTCCAGAGGATTGGCAACATAAAATTTGGAATCTTTTGTGGAAGGGTTGGAGAAAAAAAAAAAAACATCCATCTAACTGTTCTTCAATGATTTGCCTGGTAACAAATGCTGCCTGATAGAGTACATTTTTTTAAAAAAATATTATAGCTTCCATAATCATACACCATAAACCATTATGATTCCTTCCTCATCTTCCCTCATATCTCTCCTCCTCTAAATTAGTCTCTTTGTTTCAGTGTTATCATCTTTTCCTCCCATTATGTGTAGGTATTGCCAGGCACACAGTTCTTTTAAAGTGATAGAAGACAATATAGCAAGAAAAGGGGATTTTCATCCCCAAGGGCAAGGCAGAGCAACTAGGTCTCTGTGTTCTGTGCACTTTCTTTATGTACAATTTTTTTTCACATTAGTTCTGGCTTCTCTTCTAAACATGTTGCTGTAAAGCATATATTTAAGAAGCATATGGACACAGAAAATCCATCCGAACTACAGCTATGAATATTTGTGTTAGTATAATCTATCTGGAAACGAAAGTAATATCCAGATATACATTTGGATTTTTAGTCTTCTTATATTCAACATTCATGAATTTGTATGATGAGCATTTCACCTATGATAACAATCATGTTTACTTATTCACTACCTTGTTGCACAGGTATGCCAAGCAATTGTTGATAATGCAACATAAAATACCCCTGCCCCATAGTCCTATGGTTTTGAACACCTGGTGCCCCACTGCTTGCACTATTTAGGAGGTGGTGACTTGTTGGAGAGAACATGTCACAGGAGATGGCCCTTGAGGATTTAGAGTCCATCTGTGCTTCCTGTTAACTCTAATTTCTGTGTGTCATGGTTTGATCCAGCCCCCCCCCCACAAACGAATAAATGTGTTCTCAGTGATCAATGCTCAGCTGATGTCAGTTCAGGAATTAAAACTGCACATTCAATTGTTTGTGGGGGACACCTATATCAAACCATGACAACATAGAAGCAAGTAAACATCAGAGGAATTTACTGAACCAGGATCCATCAGTTCTTTAGTCTCTGAGTAACTCAGCAAGTTAACATTATATAAGTATGTATATTTAGACCACATTTTGCTTCCATATAAGAGCATTTTAATAAAAAAGTTTACCAGATACTATACAAAGATTTCAAATTACAATACGATGACTTCACAAAGAAAATCAGCATTTCAGGTGAAAAGTGCAATATTTCAAAAATCTTATCTTGACAACATGCTTACATCCCTTACAAGAAAGTCTGTTTGCATATGTGTATTTTCATAAACAGGTAATTAATTGTGAGTTTTATTTATTTCCTGTCATTTTAGGGAAAAATAACTTTGAGTGTGTATGTGTGTGTGTCACATACGAACTTGTATTTTCTATTACAGTTTTTGTTTGTTTTATGTCATATTGGAAAACAAGAAAGGGTAGACTTGATATTATTGTTTGAAAACACAGACACTCCTCCCACATAACCTGGAGATAAATCTGAATGATTTACAAACTTAATGAAACCTACTAATGCAAGTTGAAAATCTGATAGTTGCAATAAGCATAAGAAACTCATTATATAGTGTGCAGTTCATAAATATTTTTTCTTTATACAGCACTAGAAATACAGAAGAAGCAATGTTGGAATATGCCCTGGAGTTATTTGTCTATTCTGTCATGGAACATTTAATTTAAAGGTCTATATAACTGAGAGAGACTTCCATATTTGCTCTGTTTGGCTTCTGATATGTCTCTCCTAATCTTGACAACAGGAACAAGATTTCAAGCAGATAAAAATAAAATGTATATCATTTATCATGCTACTTGCCAGCAACCATAAAAACAAAGAACAATCAATTATGGTCACTGATTCCTCCAATAAGCCATTCTTTTTTTTTTTTTTCATTACTTGTAGTCTGCTATGAACTCAGAACTCAGACATGTTTATAAAAATATGGTAACTTCCTTATTAGGTAGGTAGGCAAGATATTACTTATGTTTACATATCTCTGAACACCTCCCACAGGACCACACACAAAGGAGAATCTAGCAACATTATGTTTGGATTAATATTTAGAAAATGCAACGGAATGCTTCACAATTAAGGCAATGACTTCCGATGATGAAATATTACTTTCTATAGCTGAGGATTGTATGTGGATAAAATCTCTTATTTATCTGTCATTTATCCTTTACCTGTGGACGCCTGCATAGATATGTGATATGTATACATACATCCATGTCTATTCAACACAACTTGGAAAGAATTTTTAATCTCAGAAAATCACAGACTAGGCTGGATGGTTCAAATTTGTAATTCTAGCTGTCTGGAGGCTGAGATATGAGCATTATTAATTCGACACTTGTGTAAGCAAGAGAATGAGATCAAGACCAGTTGGTCAACTTGTCTCAAAAACCTTGAAAAAAAATTCTATAAAGCAAGTACTTTCTCTCGTTGAATGCATGTCTAACTCAACATCTATAGAGAAATTACCACAACTATTTTGCTTTGTATCTAGTGGGCAAGCCCTATTTTATAAGTGGATGTAAACCCATCCTTCCACTACTCATACATTTCTAGGTCGTGTTATCTAACATTCAGAAAGCTCTACTAGGTCTTTTATTCTGTCTCTTTTAACCTTCAGTCTGAGTCTTCAGCAGACACTGAGTGATGGTTAAAGTATTTATTATTTTAATATTCCAGTGCTGAACTTACCAGATACCCAGATACAAACAGCTCCATCCCTGTTGCTCTAGTAATTCGTCTGGATATTAATTATTCTCTGAAGTCACAGCAAGACAACCTCCTAGATACAAATTTCAGAGTCAAATAGATTTCTAACCTTGAAATAAGAAGATATCACCATAACACAGGATGAAGAACACATGGTTGATGTTAGTTGTTCCAGTCTTGTAGTCTTCATTCATACAGTTATCTCACTAGTATAGTTTTGCCAGTGTTTGGCATACCTTTCTGCCATTGTTTGCAGTGCTGTGGTGGAGGTGATATCCACCCCTCTGCTCATGCCATTGTTTTCACCTGCCAGGATGGAGTCTCCCCTTGAGTCTTTAAGCCAAATAAACCCATTCCTCCACAAGGAACTTTTGTTTGGGTTCTTTATGTGCAGCAACTAGAATGCTGACTGCAATAGTTTTAGTACCAGGTTGTGGGGTCTGTGGCTGCTAGAATCCTGATCTTGTGGTTTGGGCCTTTTGGAAGTGATCTGCAGAAGGAAAGTGGAAGGATTTGAAATCTTGGCATAAGAGATGCTTTGAAGTGTTGTGAGTATAGCTTGATGGACCATTCTGGTCAGAGTTAAAAGACTTGACTACAGTAAGAACTATGGACTGTGAGGTATGGCTTAGGAGGGTGAGAAATAACTTTGTCAGGACTGTGCCAGAAGCAGTTTGTGTGAGACACTTGCTGCTTTTTGTCTGTCTGTCTGTGTCCTGGGAACTTGTGCAGGGTTGTTTTATGTAAAGATGGACTGGTGTGAGCAGATGAATATGGCACAGAAAGAAATGAAATCTTTGGGCTGAAACTGTTGCCTGTTTAGCTGCAATTGTTTGAGAGATTACAACCATTGAGATAGGGCCAACTGGTCTGCATTGGAACAACAGGAAGAATTCAGATTCTTTGAAGTAAAAGGCATGAATGCTTTGTTCCCCCATGGATTAACAAGTTGGTAGCCCACCTGTTTCTGTGGAGTATAACAAATGTAAGAAAGGGTCATTGGATTTGCGCCACAGTTTTGTTTTTGGAAAATGGCCGTCAGCAGTGTGAAGCAGGTATGTTAGATTGCCTGTGTGGAGGGGGTTATAAACCAGCTTCCCCTTGCCAGTGTTTGGCATACTTTTCTGCCATTGTTCATGATTGTTCATGAGGATGAACTGTGGGTTGCAATGGAGATCCAGTGAATCCCAGGACTATGGATGGCTGCCAAAGCGAGCTGCCAGCACTGAAAATTTTCCCAGACTGAATAGCTGAGCTGGAGGGATGGAATTGAATCTCCAAGAGACTGATTAGAATTATTGAACTTGGAGTTAGAAATTGATGCTACCCTGCCTGCTTGTTTTAAATCTTGTATTCATTTAATCTCTTTTTGCCATGCCTCATGTTTTGCAGTGTGAATGTTCTGTGCCATTACAGGTTTGTTTTTTGGTTTTATGGCTCAGTTGAAAGCTGTTGGGACTCGAGAGTTGAACTGAACACATTGAATTTACATCATGTATGATTATTAATTTGTTGGGGCCAGGGATGGACTATCATGGTTTGATCCAGGTGTCCCCCACAAACAAATGAATGTGCTCTGATTGATCAATCCTCAGCGGATGGCAGTTTGGGTATTAGAACCTCACTAGAGCTGTGTTGTTGGGGGCAATCTTATGGGGTTTATAATCCAGCTTCCCCTTGTCAGTGTTTGGCATACCTTCCTGCCATTTTTTGCAGTACTGTAGCAGAGGTGATGTCCACCCCTCTGCTCATGCCATCATTTTCCCTGCTAGGATGGAGCCTCTCCTTGTGTCCGTAAGCCTAAAAACCCATTCCTCCACAAGGCACTTTTGTTTG
This sequence comes from Zapus hudsonius, assembly GCA_004024765.1. Classification (NCBI taxonomy): domain Eukaryota; kingdom Metazoa; phylum Chordata; class Mammalia; order Rodentia; family Dipodidae; genus Zapus; species Zapus hudsonius. Next base: position 12,310 of record PVHP010019051.1, read on the forward strand.
GGTTCTTTTTTTTTTAATTTGTCTATAATGAGTTACATTGTTTAGTGGGCCAACAATGAGTTGTTTTCCCCAATTCCTCATTGTCCCCCTCCCCATCCCCAGTCAGCTGGATATTGTTTGGGTTCTTTCTGTGCAGCAACTGGAATGCTGACTGCAACTGGAGGAAATTATTTATTGAAATAACAGATTCAGGGGAAGTTTCAAAATGGCAAAAGAGGCTGGCCCCCATTCACGGATCCAAGCAGAGAGAGAGTCTCAGCACCAGCACCTCCAAAAGCAAGCTCACTCTAACTTTAACCAGTAGGACTGCCAGACTTCAGCTCCATCTGCTCTTTGTGACTGCTCTTTCCATATGTATAGCTCGAATTTCACATCCACCCCAGAATCATGTTAGGGCTAGAGCTTTAGACCTGGCCTTGGTGATACCTCTTCCAGCCAGGCAGCTGGAGAAAAATTTTACATTTGAATCTATTGGGGGACATTCAGTCAAACTACCATAGTAGTTAATTACTAAGATGGCATCAAAGTACTCTTAGCCATTTACCTAAACACACAATATTCCATTTTACATATTATTAAGCAGCTTTTACTAACATGTCTCATATTAATAGGGCAAATGGAAATGATAAAATAAGTCAGTACTTAATTAAAACATAAAATAATGAAATAGTGTTTAGTAAACCCAAATATACAATGACACAAACGTGAAACCTACTACAGTAGGCTTATGAAATGAGGTTTGATGGGTCATAATCAGAAGAGTGGATAATAAGAAATGAAATGATGCTATGTAGGAAGCATTATGGCCCCAGCTTTTGTTATGATTGGTGCTGTCAATGAAAAAATGCATCCTTCAGCCTAGAATACATTAAGAATAAAACTTTGCTTTACTGTATTTCAACTTCAACTGTGAACCAACATGGACTCCAGAGAAAGCATTACATTATGAAGAAAAATGCTTTCCTGGATGAATTGCTAAAACAATGCATTTTTGTAAATTAATTAAAGAAGCAAACATCCACAGAAAGTAGCTGATTAAACATTGCATAAAATACAACATACAAATTACAATAGAGCCTAAAAGTAAAATTCTACTCATAACTTAAGGCATTACAAATGATACAATGCAGACAGACATATGGGCAAAGCAAGTTAGGGGGCAGAAAACAGTGACCAAGATACATGGATTAAAAACTGGGAGCAGCCTGCATGTTTTTTAGAATAGTGTCCAAAATAGTGAAGAGAAGGTAAAATCTAATTGCTTCATAATTATGCTACAGAAATATATAGAGAGCCCCCTGCATGTTATTTAGAATAGTGTCCAAAATAGTGAATACAAGGTAAAATCTAATTGCTTCATAATTATGCTACAGAAATATATAGAGGGCCTTATCTTATTATTTTTTATTACTTTTAAACATCATGTCATGCTTACATAGAGAATAAAGCCAAGCACATTTTTTTTTGTCTGTAAAGATGGTTTATAGCTGATAAACTTGGTAACTTGAAGAAAAAAAGAAATCCTTAGACACTATGATACTAGGTATATTTTATGCCTGACTAGATAACTTGTCAAGGACAATCACTTTGGCCACTCAGGAGAAATGGGGCATGTCTGAAAAAAACTCAAAATAAATTTATACTTCAGAGCTAATGCCTGTCAAATGGAATATTCTTTGCAGTCAACCCATTGTTGCTCTTACTTAAATTCTTTGCATAGTGGAACAAAAGTATAGTAATTTTGAAAATGGTATTTTAAGTAAACTATTTATTTATACTTTATACCATATATTGTGTTTTGAAACCCAAAAATAAAGAATCATGTGATATAAAATGAAGTATGTTTCTGTGAATTTATGCATTGAACAGAAATGATACAATTTTATGGCTAGAGTATGGAATTCTGAATTGTGGAAATATGTGAAATTGTACAAATATGAAGAAAGTTAGGATGGAAAATACATGAATCTCTATAGAATTTTCATGGTCATAATTATGGCCCTAATTCAATGACTGTGTCTGAGAGGAGGCCTACTCCATTCCAGTTCAAACAATATGACCAAGAGGAGAGCCTACTCTGCTGTAAGAACAGACTTGCATGCACATTACCTCCTTATCATGGTCTGTAGATTGAAGTTTGAGAGTCTTATTGTTGTAAACACATATAAATATGTGTTTTAAAATAAACACATTTGCTTAAGGGAAGTTTCTGTAAGTATCAAAACAAGAAAGTTATTTTAAATCTATACTAGTACCCCTGTAAGAAGGAATACAGAAATTACAATATTTTCACAAAGTCTTTTAAGAACACTATTTTAAGAAATGCAGAAGAGTTCAAAGTAACTTGCAAATGTAATGCATAAATAAGGATTCACCAAAAAGAGGGTAATGAAATAAGAAGAGTTGAAAGGAATCTAGAAGGAAAATACCTAATTCTGAGTATACCCTTGAAAGCAGCTTTTTTTTAGCTATGAGCAACCCCACCCATTTGAGTCCCAAAAACAAATGGTTTGATTCTCTCCCTTCTAATATTCCATCTGGTGTGTCATTGGCTAAAGCCAATTACAACTCAAAAGCAACTGGTCATACATGTTAATCTATGTAGAGACAGAGTGATGGAAAGGCTAATACAATTTACATAATCCCTCACAGATGATATAAACCACCACACTCCTCAAGATGAAACACTAGCTTAAAAATTAACAGAGGTTGGGCTGGAGAGATGGCTCAGCGGTTAAGGCACTTGCCTCCAGTGCCTAAGGCCCTGGGTTCAATTCCCCAGGACCCACATAAGCCAGACCCACAAGGAGGTGGCCTTGGTTCTCTCTCTCTCTCTCTCTCTCTCTCTCTCTCTCTCTCTCTCTCTCTCTCTCTCTCTCTGTATCTCTCTGCTTGAAATGAATAAATAAAATATTTAAAAAAAACAAAAAAAAAATTAACAGAGGTATTAAATACCATCTCTGCTTCCTGTTCCATATTAATTAAAAGCCTAACTACTTAGAATGGAATGTAAAATTCAGATAACTTCCTACTTCTCTTATTTCAGAGTAAAGAAGGAGAGCAGAATGTTAGTGAATTATCAGAGTTAAGATTTCCTTTTTGGAAATGGAAAAAAAAAAAAAAGAAGCAAACAAGAAAAGCACAAGCACAGATTCCAAAGGCATCCCACACTCTGAGGGAGAAATCTGACTAATGACAGAGCAGAGCAGAGGGCTTCGAGGTTTGCATATGTTTCAGCTAAATGAACTCATCACTTCTAGGTAAGAGGAAACAGAACATAAAAATGTATGCATGTGTCAGTCACACAGCACTGGGATGAACCTCCATACCAGGCACAGTTATGAGAGGAAGGGAATTATTGAAGTTACAGACCCAGGGGAAGTTCCATAGTAGTAAAAAGAGACTTGCCTCCTTTCACAAGTCCAAGCAGAGAGAGAGAGAAACCATCACCAACACACACACAAACACAGACTTTTTGGCTTCCTGAGATTGGAATTTTCTTTCCTGAAATGCCCTCCCAGGAAAAGATGTTTATTTCTAGCTCCCCTGAGCTTCCTTTCATCCTGCCCTCTGCAGAGAGGGCTGCCTTCCTGTAAATATCCTGAGAGACCCACCCAAGATTACTAAACAGGTCAAATTGACAACAAAATTTAACTAATCACAGCACGTGTATGAAATGTTGAAATAGTATAACAGTCTTTGGCACCATAAACCCAATTCAATTAGGAAAAGCACTATATTCTTTCTCCACTTCCCCTGAACAATCTATTTATCAGAAAAAGAACAATTAAGCGCCTCATATATATCAGAAACAACAGCAATGGTTTTGCATGTAAAATTTTATTTGAAAGGATTTAAATGAATAGGAAGAAGGTACCACTGTAGATAAAGTTCTTAATGTGTGTCTTGTGAATATTGTGAAGGGTAATCAATTCAGCTGGAGACATTTTCTGCTATCTAATAGTTTTACTAGTTTCAAGTAGTAAACAAAGTAATATTCATTAATCCCCTTGGGAGACCATGTAGAAGCTAAAGCTAATAGCTTCGGTATGTCTTATTGTGCACGTAGTTGAGACAGAAATGGGAAAACACAAACTGAAAATACTTTTTACCTCATTTTGTCTCAAAAATAGAAGGCCTTGTGCATGGTCATTTAAGTGAGCCACATTTTCTTAAAATAATGAATAATACTTCATCCATTAGAAAACCATGAGACATTGGTTGTTAGATACACAAGAATTTCAAAACCAGGTTCTAATACATGTTTGTCTGAAAAATATGTGCCTCAGTCTCTTTATTGATGAGTAGAAAATGTTCATGGACACCGGGCTGACTCCTAGGCTATTCATGGTCCCCTGCCCCAAGGACTGATCCAGATGGCCCAAGGAAGAGGATATCCAGCTGATTGGAGATGGGGAGGAGGGGCATTGGGGAACTGGGGATAACAACTCATTGTTTGCTCATTAAACATTATAACTCATTATGGACAATAAAAAATAACACAAAAAAACCCGGACACAATCCTACCTCTTAAAAAAAAGAAAATATTCATGGACAATATTTGAAAATTTGAACAAATATAAGAAAAATTCCAACCATATATTGATTATATATTGAAATTATTTAAAAACAATATTATCTCAAAAACTAAGGTCCCTGGTCATGGTGGTGCACACTTTTAATCCCAGCACTTGGGAGGCAGAGATAGGAGCATCAGGGTGAGTTCCAGGTCAGTCTGAGTTAGAGTGAGATCCTACCTTAAAAAAACAAAACAAGCAAACCAAAAGTTAGGTCATTTTCCAGATCCACCAAGGTAAGTTGGACTCTTTCTTACAAAGGTTCACATCTTACAGCTAAAGAAATCATAGAAACAAGGTAATATAAAGAACAGAGAGTTGCAGAGAAACTAGATATACAAGGATAACTTATAATTTGAACAACACTGAAACAAAAAACTCTTTTATTATTTTTTTAATTGGCTGGTTGTTTGCATGTTAAATTCTTATCGATATGTGCTACACATGTAGATTCTAAATTTGAGTCACAAGTAGGCACAAATTAAAATACATTTTAAATATGGTACATAGATGCATAAAATACATGTATCTGTATAAAAACCTTCTATCCCACAGCTATAGGATTAGAAACAGGTTCTCTGTATACCAATGGAAAAAGCAATTTCCCCTATTGTTTTAGTGTATCCTTGCAGGAGCTGATTGTTGGCCTTTTTCTCAAACTCCCCTGCAAGAAACAGACAGCAAGGACAGCCATTACCCACGTCAGCAGGGCCAGACAGTGATCTCATCACCCTCCTGGCTGTGCCCACCAAGAAGGATTGTCAGTCTATGCTCATCACCTGCTGTAAGTAACGGTGTTCTGATCTGTTACCACCACCTGAGTAGTGACAGTGAGATCCTGTGGGGACCAGTATTGGTATCAAGTGTGAACAGTAGTAGAAGAAAGAGCTAAGAAGTCCTCTTCTTCCTCTTATTCTTATGGCAGTAGGTTCACTGTGAAGCTCAGACTCCATCCCAACTCAACATCTTTAACATGATAGAAAGTGTGGGTATTCAAACTATTTTGCCTCCTTCTGTGGGTATTCTAGTGTTATTTTTGAAGAGTTTTAGGGTGACATTAATGATTGAAATATATGTGACTTATAGATGACATGATACCAGTATTATATGGTAATCATAGCTATTTTGAGGCTTGAGGTCATTTCCTAGAATCATGCCTGTAGACAAATCATTTTATCATTTTGCCTATAACCGGTTTCTAACCACAGCTGAAGTCGCTATGAAAAGATTCCAAATTCATATTGTTTATAGCCAACATAACATTTAAAATAAATATTCAATCCATTACTTTCAGAAGATAGAACAAGTTCACAATTAGAAAATATTAGAAGTGTGTATTGCATTAAATATGGTTGTTGAATCCAGGGATCTCTTAAGGATTTCCATGGAACAGAAGATGGAAAAATGTTTTGAGTATTTATTTGTATGATTTTGAAAAAAATCATAATTTTTATTTAATTCTGAAGTGATTTTACCACTTTGCCAAAATTATGACTCATTGTGTCTGGATATAGACTATAATTTACTCACTGTGATAAACACTAATTAGTAACATTTTAAAAATATATCATGTTTTATGAGTACTATTAGTGGTCATTTTGTAAGGGAAAGGAATTGCCAAGTACATGTCAGCCGTTAACTGACAGCTTTGAAACATGAATGTCTAAAATTGTGGCTGTCAAATTTAATAGACTTCAAAGTAGTTCTGCCCCATGTTGACAGAATTTGAGCTGAACTTTTGAGCAATCACAGTATTTTCATGCTCAAATTTCAATACCTCATGAGTTTGAACACCAAACCAAAGCATATTGCCTAAAGAGGTGTGAGATGCCATATGCCATGTCTGCATAATCAATTCTGAACAGATTGTGATCATGCCCCACAGTTTAATATGCTGCTTTTGAGTCACTTAGCAGAAACTTAAAATATGTCTGGAGTCCTAAATATTTTTCTTCAATGAAGTGTTAGAAAATAAAATCCATATCTTTCTGAAGAATCAGTGCATCTTAAACTGTTGGTCCTTTTGTCCATTTTGAGTTTCTGGAGAAAGTCAACAGGTCATCTATTTTGACTCAAGTCATAAATCAATCTTTAATGTCAATCTTTAATCTACATTATAAAGATAATGTAGGTTATCTTTCAGGTCATACAGAAAATGATATCATAGCTCAGATTTTGGATCTCTTGTGAAAATAAATGTGGTCCTAAGAAGCATTAGTAAAGCCTGAGTGGTTTTAATGATTGAGGGTAAAAACATAGGTAAAGATTATGTTTACCCAATATTCATCTTCAATTACCTTTCTTCATATAAGTATATTCACATTTTATCAATTTATTCCTTAAGTAACATATTTTACATCATCTTCTTCACACAAACCTGAATGGAGAAAAGAATACAAAAACTAGAAAACATAATATTTTCATAGTTATTACGTTTTCCCCCTCTTCTTCTCTCCTTCCTTTTGACCCTTCATGCATTGTTTTTTCCATCTGTCAAAATATTCTACCTGACATTTTCCAAAGATCTCATGATGCTATGCTCTATGCTAGGTACTAGCATTATTAGTATAAGGCTCATTATGTTTTAGTTTGTTTTGTAATTGTTTAAAAAGCTATAAAATTGTATGCATTACACACTGGGATTTTTGCTGGAACAAATTTATATGTGAAATTCAGAAGTCCCCGAGTATTATAAAGGATGTTTGGAGTCATACAGACATATGTTCATAGCACAAAAGCATTCATAGGGCTGATTACCACACATGTCAGCCTTCACATCTCGACACTGGGATATTCAGGACCACCAATGCCAACACATTGCTGAGATTAGAGCTGTCACAGGGTCCCTATTCAAGCAGAGAAGACACAGTTGTTGAAATGGCTACACCTAGCCTTCTGTCCTCAGTTTAATTTATGAATACTCTCCTAATACTGAAAATGATGCTCATGGATACCCTGAGAACAGTTCCTTTGCTGATCTGGACTGTTGCTACAAAGGATTTTTTACCATAAACCACTCAGCTATATCATTAATGTTCATAGTTTTTATGTATTTCTTTATGGTAGATGTTAACTCAATAGAGGATGTTCATAGTTTTTATATATTTCTTTATGGTGGATGTTAACTCAAAAGAGGATGAAATTTGAGTAAAATAATTGGGGAAATAATGAGTCATTGCATGAGACACAAAGAATGATGGTAAAGAGACTTTGGAAGTCACCCGATTTAATTTAATAGAAGCTGGTATGGAATCTGATGCAGTTACAATTCTCAAAATACGTGAGTTGTGTTGTTTTATCTTTAGATTTGCTTTGTAAACCAAGCAATAAAATAAGACATTTTTCCCCTATGGCCTTGTCTCCTTTGATTCAATCAACATCTCCACCAGCCAGGAACAAAACAGATCAACATCTTTATCAGTTTAGTGGTGCTCTGATTGCTGATTGAAGGAGAAATGACATGAGTTGACAAAACTTGGATGGGGGAAATAATTCACTCGAGAGTGAAGACAGCTGGTGACATGTCTGAAACACCACAGGAGATGTGCATTTGCTTTCTTCCTCTTCCTGTGGATCTATTAAATCTTGTTTCTATATTAATTGTGACTAATTAGATACAATCTATGAACAAGTCTTATGATGGTATCCCCATTTCCCTCCTCCCTGTCCTCAAACCACGGGGGGCTCTTCTCAGTGGGCATCCTGAGTCAGTCCATGGGATAGGTGGTTATGAATTTTACAAGAAGTATCCAGCTTTGTGTGGGAGGGAGTTAGGTGTATATGTGTGTGGTGGGGGTGTTGATGGTGAGGGGCTTTGGATATTCTCCCCAATATGGCTCTTAAATCTGTCCACCATCTCTTCCACTTAGATCCCTGGGTTGTGGTAGATGAGTTTTAGGTCTGCTTTACCGTTCAGGTCTTAAGTGTCTCTGGGTTTCTGCTTTGGATTGTGTTAGGTGTCCTCAGTGTCTGTCTCCATTATTCTTTCCCAGGTTATCCCTGGGAGGTAGGTCTCTCACTCATCTCACCACTTCCCCGAAGGCTTCGTTTAGGCTTTATATCATAAGTTAAGGGTCATTCATCTCCTGCCTGGGTGACAGGCAACATCTCAGGTCCTGTTGGTGGGATTGGGTTGTCCATGATTCTTGCTCCCTTCTGAAACATACAAACAGAATCTCCAATGGAGAGTGAGATCAGTATAGGTTAAAAGAGACAAACTTTGTAAATCTGTTGAGATTCTAATGGGTATAACCTCTCTGTAGATCTCTGGTTAGTGATGGTTTCCCTTTGGAGTCCAGGTTCTTGGTCCTCCTATGGGTTTACTATGGATCCCAGTTCCGGTTAAGAGTTGCCTGCCACTGAGTGGATCTCTTAGCCAATTATTAAGCAATTGATTATCCAACTAGGTTTAGTACCACCATTGCACATATGGGCACTTCTTGGCTTACTGGTCTTTACCATTTAGCAGAATCTATAGCCTTGTATCATCCTTCAGTGATGTATATTGATGACGTCTTTCTCAAAATTTCTTTGGTCAATTTCCCCTGGCAGCTCATGTAACACCTTCCAGTACTACACATTACCAACTGGGGGCTGGTTACCTTTATGACTTAAGCAGGGTCTCTGGGTGATGAGTAATTACAGTTTGTGGTATCTTCAAAAAGACGGTCTTATCTTTTGCCTGAGCCTGTCTTATTTTGGAGACCTTGTGGGTCTCTTTGATCAACAGATCAGTGTGGGGAGTAACCAATTATCAGGACAGGGAGTTACAGGCCAGAACATTTTGTCTTGGGGGTTATTCTACCTCCTACCCTATGCAGGGCCTCTCTTACATGATGATGCCCATGGCTTCCTTAAGAGCTTATTGCATGGGAATACAGAATTTATATCATTCATTATTGTGTGTATATCATTATCATTGTGTGTAAGTCCCCCTGCACTACCCTTCCTCCACCCTACCCCATTCCTTCCATCCACTTTTATCCATCTATCAGTTAACCTAACAGGTTTTCTTACTATTCAGGCTTAACCTGTTTAGGAACCACATATGAGGGAGAATATGTGGTTCTTGACACTGTTCTTGTGTAAGGTTGCTAAGAATGATCTGCTCCAAGTCTGTCCACTTTTCTTTAAATTTCCTTATGTCATTTTTCCTTTCAGCTGAGTAGAATTCCATAGTGTATATGTATCAAAACTTTGATATTCATTCATCTAGTGATGGGCATTTGGGTTGATTCCAATTCTTAGCTATTATGAACTGAGCTGCTGTAAACGAATTTGAGCAAATGGCTCTGTGCTGAGAAGTGAAATCTTGACAGCAGATGCCCAATAGAGGGATACTGGGGTCTGTTGGAAGCTCTCTCTCTCTCTCTCTCTCTCTCTCTCTCTCTCTCTCTATATATATATATATATATATATATATATATATATATATATATATATATATATATATACATATATATATATATATATATATCCTATTCATAAACCTCCACACTGCTTTCCATAGTGGTTGCACCAGTTCAAAATCCTACCTGCAGTGATTGAGGGTTTCTTTTTCACATCCTAGCCAGCATCTATTGTTGTTGGATTTTTTTTAATGATTGCTATTCTGACTGGAGTAATGTAGAATCTCATTGTTGTTTTGATTTGCATTAACCTGATGATAAGGGTTGGTGAACATTTTCTTAAGTGAGAGTTGGCCATTAGTGTTTCCTCCTCTATGAATTTTCTATTGAGTTCAGTACTCCATTTTTGAGAGGACTGTCTGATTTTTTTTTTGATTTTTTATTATTTATTTATTTTTAGTTCTTTGTAGGTTCTAGATATTAGATGTCTGTCCAAGTTATGGAGAACCTGTTCATTGAAATTATAACAGAAAACTTCAGAAATCTAGAGAAAGAAACAAGAATCCAAAACTGTGTTCCACCTTAAACATGACATCAAAACCATATCCTCCATGGCTCAGAAAAAAATCATGGAAAAGAGGGCAGAAAGAATGTAAGAGCAGAAAGGGGGCTGGAGAGATGGTCCTGTGGTTAAGGTGATTGTCTGCAAAGCCTAACAACCTGGGTTCAATTTTCTAGTGCTCAAGAAAGTCAGATGCACAAAGTAGAGCTTGCAAATGGAGTTAATTTGCAGTGGCTGGAGGCCCTGGCATACCCTTACAAATAACAATATTTTTGAAAAGGGTAGGGTAGGAAGATGAGAAGAGGCCCTGGAATTCTATCTTTCAGATATGACAAATCTGTTTTACTCATAGACTCTCAGCATATGGGATTTCCTCTACATGATTGAATCTGTGAATATCTTATCATGGATGAGAGAGGGTTCCATAAGATACCACAGCTCCCAGAGTCAACAGTGGAAACTAATGATGACTAGGCAAGGGAAAGGCATATCCTTTAGGGGGTTAGCCACTTAGGAATTACCTATTCTCCTGAAAGTAATCTCCCATTCATAATTATGAAAGCAATCCTAATTCAAACCAGTGGCTCAAAAAAATAAATAAATAAACAAGGCATGGGGAAAAATGTATGTCTAATGGGAAAGATGATGGTTTGAGTGGGGCAGTAATGGGAGAGAGTGGGGAATCAAAATGCATTGCAAACATAAAAGAAATTGTCCTTTTAAAAATAGCTAAAATCACATGATATCACAATAGATGCAGGAAATAACTTTACCACAATTCTGTATCTATTCATGATAAAATTTGTGAAATAACTAGAAATATAATTATTAAGAAAATGAAGCTGCTTTACTAAGGTATTTTACTCAAAGACAGTGATATCTGTTGCTTTATTCTCACTGACACTTTGGTGGTTCCTGCTGTACGTAGAAGCAATCTGCAGCTCCTTGCATGGACATAATAGATAAATTCTTGTCCATTCTTCAACCAGATTATAGGATTGGTATTTGATGAAATATTTCCTAAATTCTGAATTGAATTACAAGTGATGTTGAAGAAATATTGGACACCATCATTTAAAAATATTATATATATAATTTCCTTGCAAGTAGAGAGAGAAGAGAGACAGAGATAATAGTTGCAGCAGGGGCTCTTGCCACTGCAAGCAAACACCAGATGTATGCACCTCTTTGTGAATCTGGCTTTATGTGGGTAGTGGGGAAACAAACCTAGGGCAGGCAAATTCCTTTACTGCTGATCCATCTTCCCAGGCCAATACTTTATAAATTGAATAATGTTCATGTGTGTTCAAGTATATTTCTCTGCTTGCTAGCACGTTTAATGTGTAGAATGATATAGTTATTTTGATAATTTTTTTATAATGCTATCAGGATTTTGAGTTATCAAATATATATTTTATACAAATAATAAAGAATTTTAGCTTATAGTAGTATTTGTATGATCAAGTCCAGCATTCAAAATAGCATTGATTTTTCAAAAGAATATTGCATGACCAAATTAGTAGATACAAAGAATTATGCATGAATGTATGGGTGGAAGGATAAATGGAAGGTTGGATAGAAAGATGGATACCTATTCAAATATTGTTTTGCTAAAATGGTCATAAATGCACATATTCAGTAATTATTCATTAATGTTACATTGCAATATGTCCAGTTTCTATTATGTTACAAAAATGCCTTGAATCAGTTCCTGAAAACAGTATGTTCAGAGAATTCTTTCTCTTTGGTACTCTTCTGCCAATAGTTATCATCATTGATTTGCTTAAGGCCTCATTGTGTTGGAATGCACAGGTTTTAGTTCCTCGTTAGAACCATAAGGACCTATCATTATTCATACTATGGTTCATTCATCTTGCATACCATTTCCCCAATCCTGAGGCTAGGTTTTTGTTGTGAGTTTTTAAGAAATCTTTTCACTGGACTTTACCCTGAGAAGTTTTAATGAACCATGACATCTGTTATTTCCTGGAAAGGTGTTACACACAAAATATAAATAAACTACTATAAAAGAGGACATATTAATTGTTAGGATGGATAGGTTTCTTTTATAAATGAATAAAGTCTGTGTAAGGACAGGAATAGCATTTATTCATAGGGAAGAACAACAGGGCCTTCACAGAAACATAACACAAGCTTTCTGAACTTCAGAGCAGAACTATTTGTAACAATTTATAATGTAAGACTCCTAGAGTAGCATGAAATAATTTCTGTTTTGTGAATAATGGACATAGTGTTGTCCAGTAAAGGTTGTAAGTAATAGATCAGGCTATGGTTAATAACATGCATATCAGTTTCCTACTTCTACCACTGTAACAGCATGTGATTGTATATATCCTGACTTGGATCTATACTAGCCCTCAGGCATCTTTATAATAGTGTTCCTGCTAAATACACATGACAATGATTTATTCACTTTCTTCCTCATTAAATCAACTTATGTTTGTTAATGCCTAACATATACTAAACACTAATTTGAGTAATTGTTACATGGTAATTAGCAAAACAAAGATCACTCCTGACCTTATTGTTGTGAAGAAAATATGTCAATGTATAAGTCAAATCATTCAATTAGATATAAAGAAATAAATGTTATGGTGTTAATAAACAAAATAGAACATTGATATAGATTAGTTAAGAAAAGCTACTGGGGTAGGTTTATTTTAAAAGATCTGAGAAGATAATAATAAAAAGAAATCAATGGAAGATTTATCCAATAGGAGGAAGCAAACAATAGGTTTAAAATTCTAATCTGAAGAAAGAGTATTTCCATAGATTTGTTATGAAAATTCAGAGTAAAAATAGAGAACTAGCATCCAGTTTTGGGAAGGAGCTTACAGTTTAGTTGTAGTGTTGCAAGGTTATATAAAAAGTCCTTGTTTTAATAAAAGGATTTGAATATTTTTTATGTTCAATACATATTGAAAACATTATTTAAAACCAATAGGATTCTACTGTAATTAAAAAGTGCTATTTAATATTTGCTATTCCTATGAGATATGAGGTCCATCCTTTTCAGCCTTCACACATTGGCATCTTCCTCTGAAAGCATTCAGGCTGAGTTTTCTGTTTCCTCATTTGCATGAAGTTTATGGACATGGTAATCTTGTAAACAAGTTGATACGCTAAATCTGCACATGTTTTTGATTCTGTTTCTCTTGAGAATCCTGAGTAACACACAGAAAAAGTCTATGAAAAGGACTGAATCTGTCCCTGGTGATTTAGATTTGATGAAAAGAAACCCAAAGATATGCAGCCCAAGTGTGTCTTAGTTATTGCCATTGGAACATAGAAAAAGTAAGGGAGGATACAGCTATGAGTGTGCAAAGAGATATTACTATCCTGAGATTATGTTTTGGGTCATGTTTCCTATCTAAATTGGACTAAAATCGAGACCATCATAGTTAATTTAGATTATCAACCTGCTTGGGACCAAGAATGATGTAGGACACTTGCATTAATTATTTTCTTGTGGTGGTGACCAAATATCTGATAAGAAGCAACTCCTGGAATGAAGAGATTATTTCTGTTTAGAGTTTAAGTCCATGATAGTAGGGAAGACACCATGGCAGGAGCCACTGTGAGAAAGCAAAGTGATGACTGTTCTTCACTTCACTTTCTCTTTATTATTCTATCCTAAATACCCATCCCATGGATTATGTCACTGGAAATTAGGATAGGCCCTCTGCCTCAATTAACAGAATCCAAAATAATCCCTCACAGAAATTTCTAGAGATTTGTTTCTATAGTAATTCTTCTACACCCTATCAAATTGACAGAGATTATCCATGACAAACATTAGTGATGTCCACTCTGGCATGTGTCTATCAATCTGTTTCCAGAGATGATTAACAATGTGGAAGATTCATTTTGAGCTGGAGCTTTGAACTCTCTCAAAATACAAAACCGGCAAAACCTAGCTGAGTTATTAGTGCTGCCCCTTCTCTGCCTCCTGGTCTGCAGAGGTGAGAGCAAGTAGCCTACAGCATCTGCCACCAAAGCCAAGAGTCACTCCTAGGCTGTGCATTCTCACCCAAGGTATCCTGCGCTCTCAAACTGTCAATTAAAACAAACTCTTTACTTCTTATCAGATTTTTGATCACATCAATGAAAAAAGTTACTAACACACAAATATTTCCTTTTGATGCAATATTTCTAAAGTCCAAAAGAATCTACAACCTTTAAGTTTCTTTTAAAATTTAAAGGACCCAGTTCCTGGATAGAAAAAAAGCAAAACTGAGCATTCATCTTTATTAGATAAAAAATAGATTTATATGTACATATGTGTTATATGTAGATAAAAATAGCTATGTTTACTCTATGTACATAATAGTATGCACCACACATCATTAGGAAATTTAGCCTTATTAGTTAATTGGACACAATTTTTCAATGCTTGCATGTTTTGTGAAAAGAATATAGACCTTGAATTATACAACATTCTGTTAGATGATTACTCCTATCTGCTATCAGTTTGAAAATCTGTATTTCAAGCCTTGTGGATATTATGAATTAGCTATATTTCTCAGAATAAAACAAGGAAAAATAGTTCTTTATTTCTTCTAAATATACATAGATGGGATCTTATTTAATTTCTGCTGCAGACAAAAAGATATCAGTTTTCCCGGAGAAATTTTGATAACAACAAGGATAGGTCTGATTCTTAGTTTTATGACTTCAAAATTTTTCTTCATGTAATTTTTCTAATTGACTAAATCTCATCCATGTGATTATCAGAAAGAGAGGTGGGGGAATAACAGCACATTTTATACATTTGCAAAGGCCTGGAATGTGTCAAATTTCTTGTTCAAATGAATAGTCTCTTGCCTTCTGCTCTATGTTGGATTGGGTATGTAGGGAAGCAATCACAACATCTTTTCTTAAGAAGTTCATGTCTAGTAGGGAAATGCTGGTAGAGTAAGTGACAGTTCACAAGAATAAGGGCAGTGATTAAACTATTCATTGAAATATGCACTTCAGAGATTGTGAACAAGAATTTAATTTTGTTTCCAAATAAATATGATTCTTTTAGAGACTATCCCAGACATAATTGCTTCCTTATCAATTTCTCAACATTTTGAATGAGAGCTCTTATGCAATTGGACAAAGCACTGGTTCAAGAAATATCACTAAACACATCAAGTTGAAAGTATATTTCATGCCCTTTCTGCAAGTTGATCAATACACAGTGCACATCACACAGTTCACTCTAAATTTATTCCTGTAATTTAACTTAGCCTTGCCTGTAGCCATGGCTAATTGTTAGTCCATAGTCATTGAACACCACAGATGAGGCCAGTCTAAAGAGAATCCATGGGCCATCTCATCTACAGTGGAAACTGAGAGTCTCAAATTTTCATCTTCTTTAAACTTGTTAAAATTAAGGAGATAATTACTGCTACAGATTATCAAATAACTTTCATGGTGATGTTTAGCAGGTAATGACTTCATTAAAAATAACAACACAACTTCAATTGTCACAGTGTACCAATTGGATTGTTTTAATTGGACTGTTAAAAATATCTTTTCTGTTGTGAAAGCATTTGTGTTCTAAAAGGCTCTTACATTGAAAATGTACTTATTTGGAATTTTTATGAATTCTATTGGAAAAGATGTCTAAATTAATATGAAACATGTTGCATGGTACAATTCCTATATCAACCTCCTAATGATGGGATTACACCCTTCTTCAAAGCATATCTATTTTAATTATTTTCCATACCTAAGAATTGTCATCTCTGGAGAATGGACTATGACTTTTTCTAGTTTAGGAAAGATATCCCTAATGACTATGAGGATAACTGAGACATGTTTTGTCTACAAGAAATGTCTACTAAAGTGAAAAAATGAATAAATGAGAATGAGTGAATGTAAGTAATAATCATTGCAAATTTATATTATTCTAAGCTTACATAAATGAAAGAACTAATTGTATTATGGCAATATTTTGTTGTTGTTACTACTTTGGTTGTTTTGATAGTCTCTGTGTGTACTTGTGAAATATGAATGCAGGTTAAAACTTAAATAGACCAATGGGTTCTGAGTAGAGGCCTCCATGTTACTCAATATCCATGTAACTCAATTCTGAAGTAGATTAATTTCCAAGGATATTAGCCTAAATCCAGACTACAAGATCCTGTTCTGATCAGAGTTAGTAGCTCAAAAATAAAGTACTATCTTAATTTCCATGTATAAGGCCTTAGATTTCCCGACACTGTGTGTGTGTGTGTGTGTGTGTGTGTGTGTGTGTGTGTGTGTGTGTGTGTATGAGATCTTTCCTTAAGGTCCTCCTACAAAACAAAATGGAATGACGTTTGCTCACAGATTATTTGGAAGATCACCCATATGAGAGTTTAAGAGTTGCTACATTCCATCATTGACTCCTGGAGTAGCCCTTCATAGAACAATCCACACCCATTCATAAAATGCTTGATTCTATAGTGGGAGCTCCACTAACACCCTTTCGCCCATTGCCCACAGGACTATTGTTTTTAACTTGTTAAGAAACTGATGATGTTGTTAGGAAAATAAGTGATCCCTTGATATTTTTTTTTATTTTTATTTTTTTTAATATATATTTATTGTCCATAATGAGTTACATTATTTAGATCCCTTGATATTTTTTAAGAATACCTCATGCATTTAATTTAGATAACACCTGGTCAACTGGTCAGATACTTAATTTTTCATCTCTAAATGTACTCAATTGTTATATCCTTACCAAAATGCAGATATTTTCTCTGAACCCAGTTTTCCTCCTGACAAAAACAAAATAGAAAAGTATAATGAGAGATAGCAATAATAACATAAAATCACAAAAATAGCAAACATAATGGGTTTGTTGAGAACAAAATTAGAAAATACTTATAAAACATATAACTCAATGCCAGGAACTTAATAAAAACATGATTAAGTCATTATTCTCTTCTAGATCATCTTAGAATTACAATGAAAGAATAAAATTGAAAGCATGCATATTTTTCTTTCTTTCTTTTTTTTTGCTTCTTGGGCCTTAGGCTATGGACTATCCCACTGAGTCATACCCTTAGCTTCGAAGCCCATGATGTTCTCCATGTAGAGAAGTACTTTCCTTAACACTAGTCATTTGTTTATCTGCATCATTTTCCTAACAGCTTCGACATGAAAGATTATCAAGGACATTCACACATGGATATGCAATGTTGATTGAAGAGCATTTTCATGTATTTGTAACATTTAGCTTCTTATTGTTGTGACAAATTATCCAACAAGAAAGAGTTTATGGAAGGAAAGGATTGATTTCAGGTTTATATTTGTCAGTGTAAGCTTCATTATCATGGAGAAAGGCATATGCAAGCAGACTGCCTGTTTATATGTCAGGGGCGGGAAGCGAGAGCAAGATTGCTCTGAGTATACAGAAGGCTGGACTTGTTGACCACAAGCTCCTCCCACAACAACATACCTGCTAAAACTTCAACCAGTGGAGACCTAGGCAGTAAGCTTACTCTGAGGCTATGAGGGACTTATTTATTCAAACCATCATTGTGCCCCTTTTATAATGGGACCAAGAATTTTATGATCAATTCCTATACCTCTATACAAAAAGCTTTCAGTCGTTTTCATTGTCTACTTCTATCCCACTGGGGCATCCATGACCCTACAATGATTACCCATATCCTCCTGAGACCAGCACAGTTCTGAGCTCATCAACATGGAAGGTGGGGGAGGACAAAAACAGGAGACAACAGGACAGAAATTGGGACATCTTGAAAGAGGAGGGTTCTCAAGAGACAGGGATCAAGGAATATTGGACTAAAGAGGGTAAATGGATGTGAACATAACCAATTTACTGTATGTGTGTGTATTAAAGTTCTCGTACAAAACTGAGGGGGTTAATGTAATTATTTCTTTGCAAAAAAAGAAAGAAAATAAGTAGATTTGAGAGAAGTCCACTACATGAATTCAGCATGCTTGTTGGTTCTGATTAAAGAATAATGCTTAGGACTTCATATTGTCAACACAAGGGAAATTAGCATGCCCATATTTGAATTTAGTGCATCATTTGGCATTCAGCATAATACCATAAATATACTAGTACATGCTCACATAACAATTTGTGGCAGGAATCACATGTAATATTTTCTTGGAGTTAGCTATAAAGTACCTTTGGAAACCAAAATTAACCAGATGACATTTTATTATGCAGTTGGTCTGATGTAATATAAAATTTAATTACATAATATTTCATACACAGCTGTGACAAAATACATATGAGCTTCCAAGATTCACAAAACTAAGCTGACATGGAAATCTTTGGGCAAATGAATGAAGTGGGTTATTTTGTCTAGATAAATGAAAGTCTATTAAAATGTCCTGAGGTTCTTTTCTTAAATACTCAAATGCCATTTTCCCAGAATCCTCTGAGAGAACAAATATGCTCTTGAGGATCTTTTCCAGCAAAGCAAATCAAACAACTCCAAACAAAATTGTTCATCTGAATCACATTACAAAGTAGAAAAGCCTTACGTGTAGCTAGTGAACTTCCTCACTTTAATCCCTCTTGTGTTTACAAAACATCAGAATTTTTTATATAATTGCTATCACCCAGCAGATAATAAAATGTACTCATCAAAGTAAACTGGATGTGGTTCTTTTTTATGTCTATATTTCCATTGCCTCATTTAAAAAAAAAAAGTAATTTTATACCTAGGAAAAAAATTTGAGCTAGAAAAAAGTGACAGAGCTGCCAATCCTATCAGCAAATGTGCATTTTAGGGTCTTACTATCTACCCCAGCATTGTGCAAGAGGGGAGATACCAGAGAAAGCAATTGCTTTAAAGGCTTCTGTTTCCTGGACTTCTTTTCAAGGACTCATGACCCTGTGGAGTTCAGAAAGGGGCCCTTTGCACTCCTTCTCATGCCTCTGATGATGCTCACATTGGCCCAGGCTGAACGCAAGAGAGATTCATAAAGTCACCTTAAAAAGTGTAGCATTTTAATACCTGCTCACTCTCTCTGTCAGCCTCTTCACTGCTGTAAGGTTTCTGCTTATTTTATTTTATTATTTTATTTCATTTTTATTGCCGTTATTGGCATACAGAAATTAAGGTATCATTCACTCTGGCCTTTTCAAAAACAATTTCTTTTAGTGGATTCTCCTTTCCTTAATCCCTCTTCCCTCCATCACCCCAGAACGCTCCCCACTTAGGTTTACATGAAAGTGTCCAAGAAAAATAAAATGGTAAATTATTGAGAATATGTTGTTCAATCATGTCATTATCATATTT
>PVHP010019052.1:0-15568 GCA_004024765.1 Zapus hudsonius
AAATATAAATTTATTGTCCATAATGAGTTACATTATTTAGTGGGCAAACCATGAGTTGTTATCCCAAATTTCCCACTTCCCCCCCTCCCCATTCCTGATCAGTTGGATATCCTCCTCCATGGGCTGTTGGCATGAAACATAGTCTCTTTGATTTTTCTTCTGTTCATGACATATTCCATTATCAGTTTTCCTGAATTTCCAGTATCATCTTCTGGCTCTCCAATACATCGACCACTTTAGGATACACATTTTGATGCTTTTCTTTAATAAACTACCTTTCTCTGAAGTCCAGTTTGTATAGAAGCCAAAAACAAAAGTGAATGTAAACTTCTACATCTTTTCTAAAATTGGCCATTTTATGCAATCATGTTTTCAGACTTATAATAGGTGAGAGTATATTATTAGTTTAATCTATATACCCTTGATTAGTAAAGTTGAATATTAATTTTGTCAATGTATTAATTAGGTGCACACTTCAAATTGCTTTTGAGTCATTTATCTATTTAGCACCTATGGCATTATACCATTCACAACAGTTTATTAGACTATTAAATTGAAATAAATCCGTACTTTTAATTCCTGTTGTTAGTCTAAGATGGAGCAAGCAAAATAGTTAGTGAAAGAAAACTAACAAGTCACAGTTAATAAAAGCTAAGTTTTGACTTAAATTCTATTTCATAGAATTAAGAACTTACAGAGTCTATAAATGTTTGGGCAGTTCAGTAAGAGGTGACTAGAATGGTTTAAACTTTTTTATTTTGATCTTTAATCAACTTGATATTAAGGAAAGAAAGTCTCGTTACTTTCAGAATAAACAGTTATCCGGATCTGGAAATTGTATGGAAAAATTATTCAAATGTCTATTCTCATTATATAATTTATGCCACTTATATAGTTGGCTCTCAGACAAATTGAATCATATTAATAAGAAATTAATATTATGAGCATACATATTATAGAAAAATATAGAACTGCATAGTTATGCTGTGGCACCAACTATACCGTTGTCTGAAAGGAAGTTTGAAATGTAAATCATCATATCTAATAAGTGGAATTAAAGGCAATTCAGTAATGATATTCATGTATTTTTATAAATGTTGTACAATAATTGTTAAGTACATGTAAAGTTACTTGTGCAGTAAAGGGCTGCCTAGGTATCACATTGATATAGTGATAGGGTCACAGCCGTGTACTTGCATGCAAACTTGCAGTTTGTATGTTAAATATATGCAACTTTTGTATGTGAATCAGAAAGTGGTTTTAACACACACACTTGATATTAATAACAAAAACCATTTCATAACTAGAAATCCATCTTTTCTTTTCTTCATTTTTCTTGTAACTCTTTGCTAATATTCCTTGGGTATTTTCATAGCTTTGTGGACCTAAGTGTATCTAACCCTGAGAACTCCTACCTGACTGAAAATATCAGAATGATGGATTTTCTCCCTTTCTAAGTAACTGTTGATGAGGATAATCCTGCAGTGTATTTTAAAAATCCATCAGATAGTATTTTCTGTGAGTATCCTTAAAAATCCAGTAATCATGGCTGTGAAGGAATATCCAGAAGTCAATTTAGAATTGTAGAGGCTAACTGTATTGTTCATTTTTTGTAATAAATCTTTTCCGATGTTACAACAAACAGAACAAATATCACACTTGATAACTAAACTATTCTTTGCCATCCTAATTTATTAGTGTCAATATAAATTGTTCCTTAAAAATCAGCTAAAATAAATATGAAATACAATGCTTGTTAATTGAAGAAAATATCTTTTATAGACTGAAAAGACAGGTGTTCATGTTAATTTATAGTTTGATTTGGAATTCTTTGTCAAGGTCTTTAACAGTTAGTACTTTCCAAGCTGGTCTTTCTTTCCTTTTCAAGCTCTTCTTTCTTAAAAATATTCATTTTCAAGCAGAGAGATACAAAGAAAGAGAGAGAGAGAGAAAGAGAGAGAGAGAGAGAGGGCACCAGGGCCACCTGTATGTATGTGGGTACTGGGGAATTGAACCAGGGGCTTTAGGCACTGGAGGCAAGTGCCTTAACCTCTAAGCCATCTCTCCAGCCTTCAAGCTCTTCTTTCTTAAGACAGCTCATTTTCTCATTTACATTTACAACAACCCACTCAACCCTCTGCAGCAGCCCTGAAGGTGATTTCTTCACTCCTCCCGCCACTCCAGCCTTCATCCGTATTCACTTACCCTTACATCTCTAACCCATGAAGATTAACATTTTAAAATTCTATTCATCCTATTAGCTGTCTCTCCTCGTCCTCTCTATCACTGCAATCTATCATTAACATCCTCCACTTCCCTGAAATCACAAGTGCTCTGTGTGTGGTCTCCAAATTGTGTGATGAGCATTGGCAAAGACAGCAAGCCCATAGCCCAACTCTTGAGAGAACATGGAATTCTATTTGGAAAAGTTCAGCAACACTGGCTGCCACATAAGGGAATAACTTTTGTTCCCTTTAATCAACACTTATTTTAATGTCTAATGTGTTAGAACTCAGTTCCAGGTCATGGGAAAAGAAATAAATGTTGGTCTTATTCTTCCAGTACATAGAGTGTAAAGTGAGGCTATATAGATCCATAATGGCAGAATGTGGTGATTTGAATATAAAAGAATCCCTGGTTGAACACTTGGTCACCAGCTATTTGGGAAGGTTGTGGCATCTTTAGGAGATGAAGCCATGGTAGATGAAGTGAGTCAATGGGGGTGGGCTTTGGCATGTTGGAGCCTGGACCTAAATATTCTTTTCTCTCTCTATGCTTACCCTCTGCTGATGTGACTGGACCTATCAGCTCAGGCCTGAATGTTTTTTCTACTGTAATAACCTCTGCCCTCTAGAAAAGTAAAATATTAAGTTGCCTCTGGTCAGATAATTTTTGTCACAGTAACAAGAAAGTAATTGAGATATTTACATACCATGAAGAAAATATTCAGGATTTTGGAAGGCTATAGACCACAGAAGTGCCCTTTGATTTGAGGTAGGATAAGTAATTTTTGCTCCTGATAACTATGTTACTCTATTCACCACTGTTCATCCTGGGTTGCTTGTTGGATTTTTGATATTGCTAGTTTCTAGAATGTCAAAAAAAAAGAGTCTCTGCCATCCATAATTGAAAAATAAAAAGACTTCTTCAGAAATCAGTGTGGCTAGAGGGTCTTGTCAACACGATTACAGATTATGTATTCAGGGACTTTCAGGACACATAGAACTATTTGACTCATATTATATTGCAAAATTATTTCCACCTGTCACTGCTGAAGGAACTTCTCCAGGCCATTAAATAATAATACACACTACCTTCTCCCCTCCCAATAATTGGTTTTCTTATGGTTGCCCATGGCTAGACCAAGAATAACGTCTGGAATTTCATAAAGTATGTGCGTTATGGGAAGAATGAAATGGAACACTGAAGACATTTTGGATCAAGAGCAGTTGTACTGGCCTTTGTAAAATAGTTAATACTGGTAAGTGAGAATGAGGTAGTTTGATAACAAAAAGGAATATTTTTGGTATGAAGTTACTAATTACCCTATGTATTCAGAATTAAAAATTTTTCAATTTATTATACTAACAATAACATCAGTAAAGGCAGAAGTGAGATATAGGTAGAGGATCAGCGGGCCCATATTTGTGTCCAACTGCACCTGACATGTGTCACGAGTTGAGGTCTTGTTTTTTTTATTAATATTTTTATTTATTAGCAAGGAGAGAGAAAACAGGGAAAGATAGAGAGAAGAGAGACAGATGGAATTGGTACACCAGAGCCTCCAGCCACTGCAAAAGAGCTCCAGATGCATGCACCACTTTGTGCATCTGGCTTTATGTGGGTACTGGGGAATCCATCCCTGGGCATTAGGCTTTGCAGACAAGCACCTTAACCACTGTGCATCTCTCCAACCTTAGGTCTTGGTTTATCATTAATAAACCAGTGATAATAACTTAGTATGTATCTACATAGTGAGGTTGGTGGCAGATATAAGCAAAGTTATGGGTAGAAATTATGTTTAAATCATGAATAACTGGATGGGCTATAATTGAAACTGTGAGGATGGTGTGGTTGGATGTGAAATGTTTCTCACAGGTTCATGTATCTGGACAATACTTGGTACCTAGTTGTTGGCACTGCTCAGGAAGATTGTGGAACCTTTAGGAGGTGGAGCCTTGCTGGAAGAAGTGGGTCACTCATGGGACATTGGGACACTTGAGATATAGTCTGACCTCACTTCCTGTTCACTGTTTGCTTCCTGACTCTGGCTGGAATGTGACAAGCCAATCACCATGCCATCCCTGCCATAATGGACTGTATCCTCTTGCACCAAGCCCCTTCCATCCTTCAGTTGCTTCTGGTCAAGTATTTGTTCACAACAATGAGAAAGTAACTAATACATAAAATTGAACAATGCATCTATAAAAAATATCACATGCTATAGGTGAAATAGAGGTATAACTAGAGTAGTGCTTAATAGGAAACCTAGAATGCTAAATACCTATGTCAAAGAAAAGATCCAAACTTCACAACCCAAGAGCTCCATCTTATAAAGTTATAAAGACGAAAGCAAGGTAAGCCGATGTAAGAGGAATAATACATCAGTGCAGAAAGTGATGCCAGAGAAAATAAGTTGGTTAGAGAGAATTAATGAAGTCAAGGATGAGTGAAATTTCTCAATCTATAGATAGACATAAAAGTGAGAGAAGATACAAGTTACTAGTATCTGGTGTAAAAAATGATTTGTTACTTCAAACGTTTTAGACATGAGAAGGATCACAATAATGATGTACACATTCATTATAAAAGTTGGATTACTTATTAAAATGGGCAAATTTATTAAAAATTCCACTTATGAAAATTGACACAAAAAGCTACAGTCTGGGCTGGAGAGATGGCTCAATAGTTAAGATCACTTTCTGTGCAAGTGTGAGGGCCTGAAGAAGCCAGAAACTGGAGTTCGCTTCTCAGGATGGGCATGGCAGACACATATGTAACTCCTGCCCCAGAGGGGAGCAGAGCCTGAAAATCACCAGAGTTACTGATTTCTTTAATTCAATATGGTAGCTCATAGGTGTTTAAATTTTTTCCCCATTTTTTTCTGTATTTGATAACTTACTGGGATATAAGTTTTTAAAATAGCCCCCAATGATCATCTGAATTTCATGAGAATTGGCTACTATGTCTTTTTCCATCTGTCATTAGTATAGGTTTTCTCTCTCTTTCGGTTAGTTTGGCTAAGGATATGTTTATGTTTTTCTATTAAAGATACACTATTTTGAACTGAGTGAAATTAAAGAATTTAAGTCATTTTAAAATACTCTTCAGACTGTCATTAATGAGGCAAGGGTTCTTCAGGACTATCATCAAATAAAGTAACCTAGATTTTGAATATAATTTATTAATATACTTATCAGCTATAATTCTCATTAAATGCAAGAAGTAGCAGCCAGACTTGGAGTTGTAAAGGAGATACTTGTTTCAATTAGTCCAAGAGCTGCACAGCAGTGTTCTCATAGAAAGAGAGGAAGAATTTTGGATTTAAAACTTCCTATGTGAACATGGTCATGACTATTTTACCATATCTGTGACAATGACACTGTTCCAGGGAAAATCCTTTGTACTAAAATGCTTTTCCTGATCAGAACAGAACTGATCTTTGAGAGGATGTTCATGGTGTTATGAAGTATCATGTATAAAAATAAGAAAAGGTGTCTTATTCTGTTTTGATTGGATTTATGGATATTCTGAAATAAGCCAAACAAAAATGACCAATCATCTTAAACTCTCAAGGATTATTATGATTTATGAAGGAAGATTTACACACAGTTACATGTGTGTTTACTATATAATGCTGAATCATATTTCTTTTAAAACATTTTATTGATAACCAATGTGCATACAGGCACTATACCATGATAATGCTCTCTCTCTCTTCACACAGAATCCTCCCTCCATTGAATCCCTTCTTCTTTCCAACCACTGTCTCTTCTTTTGTTTGTTTGATTTTTGAGGTAGGGTCTCACACTAGCCCAGGCATGTAGTCTCAGGGTGGCCTTGAACGAATGGTGATCCTCCTACCTCTGCCTCCTGAGTGCAGGGATGTCACCACACCCAGCTGTCTCCTCTATTTTGATGTCATCATTTTCCCCTTCTATCATTCAGGTCTTGTATAGGTAGAATCTGCCATTGTGAGGTCATCATTACCACAATCACTTTGTGTCTGGTTGACAGTATTGTAAGCATTCCTCCCTTCCTTTGGATCTTACATTCTTCCTGTCTCCTCTTCTACCATGACCCATGAGCCTTGGAGGGTGTGCTAACATAATCTTGCTGTTGCTGGTGGATAAGTTAGTGAAGGAGAGGCCATCTTTATACAGTATCTGTTTTTTGTTTTTGCTTTTAATTTTCTGCACTGCACCATAAAACACCTGAAAAAAAATAGCCATGGAAACTTTTGTGTGGAAATGCTTTGGATTCAGCCATCTTAGCCTCTATTTTCTTTCAATTTTACAGTCTTACCAAAAGGTAATTTGTTTTCAGATTTTATTAAGAGTTAAATAAGAGGGAACAAAAAATGATGTGCTTTTTATGTGTTAGCCTTCTTTACAAAAATTCGTACCTACAAGACTTAGTAACTTTAAACACAGGAAGTAACCTGTTTGCCAACAATATAAAGAGCCTAATTAACTAGCTGGGCATAAAGGCCTTGATGTGACTGTTTATTCTAGGACAACATGGTTCTCTGTGGGTCTGCAGTCATTGGCCATGCTGCAAATGAACTCCAGGTGCATGTGTCACTTTGTGCATCTGGCTTGATGTGGGTACTGGGGAATCAAATCCTGGCTATTAGACTTTACAGGCAAGCAAGTGCCTTAACCACTGAGCCATCTCTCCATCCTGGACCTCACTTCTTGTCTCACACTTCCTCCTGATCAGAGGAATAAAGTCCATTTCTGGGTGGAGCCTGTCAATTACTCATCTAGTCAAGAGACCAACTTTCACCTATAAGCATGCTAAGAGGTGGAAGGAATACTACACTCCCAGAATGCTTTTGGAGTAGTAGCTCACACACTATTGTGGAGCCTGCTCCCTTTTCGGAGTTCTAACTTGAAAAGCATCACTTTTTCCTTTTTCCTTTCTTTCTCTTCATCAAACGCCAGCCAAAATCCTAAGCTTTCTTTTCCCAACACTTTGTGGGCATTTCCACATATTTCTGAATAAATCTCCTTTGCCTTCTGCCTTGTCACCCATATGCTGAGTTTTTCTTTATCACAGTAAGAAGAACTCAACAGTATTAAAAAAGGCAACACTGTTGATCACACCTCTTAATTACAGTGAAGGATCTATATGAATTCTATAGACAACAAACTAAATTTCTGCTACTTACAATCTAGCTTATTAAATGGCATTAGTAGTAGTTCACATAGTAATTTAATAATTATCAGGGTCATCCCATTCTTGTTAACTTTTGCCCTTGTATCATATATCTAATTTAATAATTTATTTCATTCCTTGGGTCACTAGTGAGCATGGGTCAGATCACCAAGAGAAATAAGGACTAATAAGATTAATTAGTAATATCCAACACACATCTCTAGTGTGTATTCATTAAAAATTAAACAACTCAATCTACATGTGATTCAGATGAATGACTGTTTAATTTACAAAGTGGCTGGTTACCAATATTATCAACCAAAATTCTCATTATGAGTATGGTATTAATCTATATTACCTTGAATTTACTCAGCCATTGTAGTGAACAATTTTTTTTCTTACAACATATTGGAAGTATATTATAACCACCACCACGACACATACAGCTAGATTCACTTTAACAAACTGACCATGGAAAAAGACCAGTGACCAGACAGATCCCAAACACCACTGGCACCCCAGATTCATTTCTTCTCCCAGTGAACAATCTTTCTACTTTCCAACAGCTTACATGACTGTTTTCCATTTTGCACTTAAAGAATCAAGCACCAATGAGCTGGAGAGATGGCTCAGCAGTTAAGGCACTTGCCTCCAGTGCGTAAGGCCCTGGGTTCAATTCCCCAGTAGCCACATATGCCAGACCCACAAGGTGGTGGCCCTGGTGTGCTCTCTCTCTCTCTCTCTCTCTCTCTCTCTCTCTCTCTCTCTCTCTCTCTCTCATCTCTCTGCTTGAAAATGAATAAATAAAATATTAAAAAAAGAATCAAGCACTGTACTTTACTTTCTGCACATAAAAAAATAATAAAACAGTATAAACACAAAACCTTTGAAATACCCCACGAAGATATTGCAACTGTTTTAGAGGCTTTCAACTCTGCCACTGAGCCAAGTGAAGTGGCAGGTCTTAGAGCAAGTGCTTCCCTTGGACAGAACTCTTGGCAGGTCCTCACCCCTGGGCTGTGTTCTTGTTCGCCACTTACCAGTGCAATTACCTGCTCACCTGCTCCAATGCTCCAAGCTGCCTCCTTGCACATGCAGATGAGTTCACTGGCAAATAGAGCCAGTCAAGTTTTATGGGGCTTGAATATTTGTGCCAACAAAATGAGAAGTTGAGATTCTTAAACTTGTGTAGTCAGTGTTCTGTACCCAATATGAGCTTGTCATCAATCTAGTGCTAATTGCTTCATCCATTCCCATGCCCCAAAATGACACATTTTGATATGCAATGAAAGCTGTTTCTCTTAGAGTTCTCTGCCCCACAATCCTGAGTTGAAGTAACTGGGAATGAGCCTCTTATTTCTTTATTCTTCTGTGGGTGTGTGTTTGAGGTAGGGTCTCCCTCTAGCCCAGACTGACCTGGAATTCACTATGCAGTATCAGGATGGCCTCAAATTTATGGCTGATCCTCCTACCTCTGCCTCTTCAGTAGAGGGATAAAAGGCCAGGCTCAAGCCTCTGATTTCTACAACATTCTTGGACGTAGCACTTCTACATAGCCACGTTGAAAGTGAAGTGTAATCTCTTTCACCTCTCAAGTTGATAGCCAAGCAAAAGAAAGAAAGATCATTGTGTGGTTAGAATGGCGGCTAGCAGTGCTCCAGTAGGTGGACGGTGTGGTAGTTCCACGGATAGACTCTAGAGTTGGAGAGCCTGGGTGCAAATTCTACATGTTTGCATCTTTGGACAAACTGCTCAGAACCCTACAGACTTCATTTGTCTCATCTTTAAAATAATGAGTGTTGTTTTGTTCTCAGAACACATGTTAAGTTCAAATGTGTTCAGTGAATACATGTCTTAGGGTCAAGCACGTCATAGTCAATAGAAAGGTTTGCAGTTAGTAATACCAGTTTGAACTAGATGGATATACCACTCTGAAAAAAAAATATTGGTGAAGCAATCCATAAGTTGGAGAGTGACTGAGAAAGACATGTGATCTCAACCTGTGTCTTCACACACATATACATGTGTGCATGTGTGCCCAAACTAATATTCGACACACAAACATAATACTCCAAGGAAACAAAGTACTCCCAAGTCCAACATATAGTAATATAATATGATAAACATAATAAGTTAATATGATATAACAATATGATACTTATGATATACAGCAATTATTAATTTCTTCTGAGCTCAAAAAAATGTACAAGGGGGAAGCATAATAGTGTTTCAAACCACTATCCCAAAGTGTACATGAAAGAGCTAACATAATGGACATTATTATTAATAAACAGCGGATGGAGTCAAGGGTTAATTTGGCTTACACGCATGAGGGGAAACTCCAGAGAAGTAAGCTGAAAAATATGACATGAGAAGAGGCTGGCTATCACCTCCTGGCCAATATCAAGTAGACAACAGCATCAGGAGAGTGTGCCAAACACTGGCAAGGGGAAGGTGGCATAACGCCCTTAAACCCACCCCCAACAACACACCTTCTCTGGGAGGCTCCAATTTCCAAATTGCCATCAGCTGGGATCCTAGCATTCAGAACAAACACATTTATGGGAACACCTAATTCAAAGCACCACATGCTCAAATTTTAGTTTTTAGTAAAAAGGGACCAATAATGACAAGTGTAGCATTAAAGAACACTCCTTGATCAGGCATGGCAGTCCCTGCCTGTGATCCCTACACTTGGGAATCTGGAACATCAGGATTGATTATGAGTTTAAAGCCAGCCTGGGCTACACAGTGAACACCTTTTCGTTGTTTTTCTTTTAAGATAAAGCACTATACCATAGTTTGAAATACTTATTATTGCCATTAACAGCATCACAGGATTTCCAGATTTTCTGTAGTGTAAAATTTTTGAGGGACCTTTGAGTTCCCAGTGGACATATTTTCACTAGAATTTTATTTCATTTTTAGTTTAGTGCCTTCTGAAGCTAACTGGAGAAACAATTAGCCACATTTATTAAAATGTAAAGGTTTCTTTTCTTTCAAACCTTGAGTTGAAAGATTGTTTTTTAATCAGCATCCAAAACATTCGGCTTCATTATGATATTTTTTTATTGTCCATAATGAGTTACATTATCATTATGATATTTTCACCAACTATTTCCCCACAGGGATCCTCTTCTCCATTCTTCATAGTAGAGCTTTCTCCCCTCATGTTCATGACCCAAGTGTTCCGTTGTCCTCTCTCCCTGCTCCACAGCCTTCTTCTCATTGTACTTTCTAGTGTCACAGCCTAGAACCTCACTGACATCCTCATAGAT
Organism: Zapus hudsonius; assembly: GCA_004024765.1. Classification (NCBI taxonomy): domain Eukaryota; kingdom Metazoa; phylum Chordata; class Mammalia; order Rodentia; family Dipodidae; genus Zapus; species Zapus hudsonius. The sequence goes on from PVHP010019052.1 coordinate 10,659, forward strand.
GCCTATGTATATTTACATACAAATTAAGATCCACGTATGAGAGAGAACAGGAAGTCTTTGCCTGAATCTGGGTCACTTCATAAAATAATTTATAGAATCATACATTTTCTGCACATTTGACAGTTTACTTTTTTTTTCTTCATAGCTAAATAAAATTCCATTTTCTTTATCCTGTCATCTGTTGATGAACATCTAGGCTGATTCAGTTTATTTTGTCATTGTGAGTAGCACAGCAATAAACATGGATGGGCAAGTATCTTATAGTGGGATATGATATGTTTTGGTTATAAATCCAGGAGTAGTGTAACTCTGGTCTATTTTTGAATTTTTGAGAAACATCCACACATATTTCCTTAGTGGCTGCACTAAGTGATAAGCTTATCCGCTGGAGAATTTAAACAAAGCTATGCTCAGGTACTCTTTAAATAGAAAGTACCTTTCTTTCAGAGTTCATGCACTATATATAAAACTCCAGGCTTTTCTGCTTTCTTTACTTGATCTGGTCAAGTGGACCGACTGTAGAGAAGTTTTGGTGGATTTCTATCAACAGAAGAGCAGATGAGGCTAAAGTTGGGAATGCATCAGGATTCAGGATTGTTCAGCTCTGTGGACTGACTTATGGTCTTTCTTTCTGTCTTTTATATTTTTTTATTATTTTGAATTTTTCAAGGCAGGGTCTCATTCCAGGATGGCCTTAAATTCACGGTGATCCTCCTACCTCAGCCTTTCTGAGTGTTGAGATTAAAAGTGTACACCACCATGCCCAGCCTGATTGTAGTTTTAACTACAACTATAGTAATGTTTTAAACTATTTTTAAATATATTTGCAAGGAGGGAGAGGAAGAGAGAGAGAGAATGGACTCATTGGGGCCTCTTGCCACTGCATACAAATTCTAGATACATGCACTGCTTTGTGCATCTGGCTTTATGTGGGCGCTGGGGAATTGAACCCAAGCTGTCTGGCTTTCTTTGTAAGCAAGTTCCTTTAACTTCAGAACCATTTCCTCAGCCCTGACTATAATAATCGTATTTATATCCAATTCAGGGCTGATCTGATGAAATTTTTCACTGTCTAAAAGAAAGTTAACTTATCTTTGCTATAATTTTACAGACATTACATTCTAATCTCATATGGTGTATCTCTTGTATGCTTACTAAGGAAGAGCAGTAATAGACATGGTTCCCTCAATAAAAGCTGAATAATTTTCCAACATAGTATATTGAACAATTCAGTTCTTCCTAAGAGATGGATGAAACTCACATTATCATATGAACTATAATCTAAATTCCATTAATCTCTATTTTTGCAATCATATCAATTCACATTAGTGATTAGTCAATGCTTGAGTATTTGGTAGAGTTCAAATATCTTTCTACTTCTCTATTTTCTGTGTGATATTATTTATAAGAAGACTAGCTTTTAATCAATTATTTTTCTTAATTCTCCATTGTTTGATATCTATCACCAGTATAAACTTATTTTCTACCATTTTACCAGTCACCCAGTTGAACTTTAATTTTATTTTATTTTCAGTGAATTCCAGACTTATTTTTGATCCAACAAAATAATAATTGTATCATACCACACTCTGGTAACTAATATTTTGGACCATATGAATACACAATGTTTTTGGCACTATGATAGAAAGCAGAAAAATTCATGAATTTGACATTTGTTCAATTTTGGTCTTCTTTACACATCAATTCCTTTATACTCTCTCTACTTGTGTCTTGGATAAGCCAAGGCTTTAATCATCCTCACATCAGGTAAAAACCACAACTAAATTTCCTGCTAATCCTAGAAAAGTGATTTTTCACAATGCAAGATTATGTAAGTCATTTCACAAATCATTTTCCTATGATGTCTTAAAAATTACTCGCATGGCTTTGGTTACATTAGTTTGCCTTTCAATTTCGTTGTATTTTTTTCTACATTTGTCTTGAAAAGCTCTGTCTCCTATTTTGTTACTCTTCTTAAACATCAATAGTATTAATGAAATAGAAAATCCCCTTATGAATAGGTGGGGATTGTATTAAAGACTGTGTATTTTATGTAGGTTGATCATGACTATAGTCATTTTGAATAAATATTTGGAATAGAAGAGCAACACTTTTACAATATGTTCTGTATCATAAATATCAATTTCTTCTTCAGAATGCAGAAATAAGATTGGAAGAAGACATTTGCAAAGTCATAACATTGTAAAATATAAAATATCTTCAATCAGTTCTTTTTGTTAGTTCAAAATATTTCCTGATTCCTAAGCCACAGTGGAAGCTCAGCTGTTAACTTAAATATTGCTTTGTTAGCTGAAATCTCCACATGGAAACAAAGAGCTATTTTGAAACTTCTTATGAAAAGTGAGTCTTGTTAACCATATTTTCCCCTATTTATCAGTCTTTAGTAGGTTTTATATGGGTTACTCTTAGATCTGTTAGAAAGAAAATATGTTTTAATATAACATCATCTTCACTTCTCATTAGTGCCTGGCTGTAATCCAATTCAATATTTTTATACTTATAATTTGTGATTTTGTATTTCAAATAAAATTTCTTCAAATTCAGGAAGTTGCTTATGGTAAAGTTGTCCTCTTTTTATCCAAAAAATATTTACCTTGACTTTTGCACATACCTTTAGTAATTAAATTGCTACGTATAATTTTTAAAATGACTATGAAGTACCTTACTAGATTTTTTTAAACCTTTTAGCATGTTTAAAGTTCAACCTATATATTGTTGCCGAGACAGTTATACTTTCTTATTTCTATTTTTCCATGTATAGTCACAAATTTCACTAAGCACTGTAATTAAAGACTGAACTATAAAGAAAATCAAGGTTTGGAAAATAACCACCTGTCCTCTGTATTAAGGGCTCCTTGGCGACACCTGGACTTATAAGTAGCAATTTACATTTTTGCTCATCATGAAGTAAAATTATAGGAAAGAAGAGGATACTAAGATAGCAAAGATTATTTGCTTATTTGCAAGGAGAGAAAGGAGAGAGAGAGAGAGAGAGAGAGAGAAAGAGAGAGAGAGAGAGAGAGAGAGAGAGAGAGAGAATGGGCCCACCAGGGCAGTGAAAATGGGCCCACCAGGGCTAAGATAGCAAAGATTAAATGTTAAAGGAAAGACTGAATATTAATTCAGACATATGTATAATGGATATGAGAGATGAAATAAATATAATACTTTAGTTTTATTAATTTTTAAATTATTCTTTTTGTTTTTGTTTTTTTGAGGTAGGGTCTCGCTCTAGTCCAGGGTGACCTGGAATTCATTATGTAGTCTCAGGGTGGCCTTAAACTCAGAGCAATCCTCCTACCTCTGCCTCCCAAGTAATAAACTTTGGAAAGTTTGAGATGTTTTACACATTACTTTTTAGAAAGAAAACAGTTAAATACTGTCCTCAGAAAGTTACATGTAATAGGCATAAAAATATATGAATGTTTGAAAGACATCACCTGGGAGAGTCATTGAGTAGTTTCTAACAAATGTAAGAGCCATGATCAAATGAAAAATACTGTCTTATTTTTCAAGACTCCTATAATTAAAGCTATCCAACAATGAAATGTTCTCTCCTCAAAAGCTTTGTGAACTTCCAATTTGAGCTCTAGCATTTAAAGATCTTGGAAGTCATTATTCCCATCATTACATCAAAAAGGAGATACACAGATAGAAAACTAATGACTTTCCTTTTATCCCTCAGGGAACCGAGGGCACCAAAATTCTGAAATCTGGAGCATCCAGTTCACCCAGAGAGATATTTGTTCTCCTATTGGCTGACCTGGACTAGAGGATATAGGACTCTACCAGGTTAAGTAGCAACGAAAGCTGTTGGGACTTTGGTTGAACAGTAATTTCTGCAAATTGCAGGAGATTGACTGAAGCTCACTGGAAAGACTGAAAACTATTGATGGTCAATGTCAAAAGGAAGCAGCATCCTAATATAGCCTCAAAAAGAAGGCCCTGGAGAGTTTGCATGAGGACAGGCAGGGGGTAAAGAAGAGCTCTCCTGAATTCGATCACACACACTCAAATCCAATATTCAGAAGACAGACTTTGCAGGAGGATAATTCCAAAGCATTATTATTAGTGAGGGAAAGCATGTTACTTCCACCTTTGGGGGGAGCTGTTCATTGTGCCTTAAACTGTGTCAACATTTGTTTTGAAGGTCTCTGTCCTTCCCCCTACTAACCAATGCTAAGTTCATGTTTCTCTGCCAAACTTTCTCTCTCCCTCCTGCAGGCTTCCTCCTAGAGATCAGATGACCCTTGCTGTGGCCAGGTTACCTAGCAACCTGGTTATGCTAATTCCTAACTAATTGCAAGAGGGTATTTAAGTACTGCCTGTTCTATAATAAAATGAGTTTGATAGGTAACATTGACTTGCTCCATCTTTTGAGTCTCTTGTTCCTTTTTCATTCTCACCTCCTCTCTAGAGCCTTCATTGATGGACCCGCTGGCTGGGGCACAACTTCCCAGTTTACCTGCATTAAAAAAGACAAACGTATACAAAATCAATAGTCAACAAAGAACAGTGTGAAAAATAGATTAGGAAATGGTGTAGTCATAAAATAAGCTCAGAGACAGAAAGAAAAAATAATTGTTCTTGGATGAAGGATAAAAACCCAAAACATCCTATTATAAGACAGATTTATTTCAACAAAGGATAAGCCAGTGAGACAGAAACCAATGAATCTCGACACAAAAACCCTTAAGCTCACAACATTAAAGCAGCCTTAATACTCACCCACCACGACTCAGGGAACTATGCGGAAGAGGGGGCGGAAAGATTGTGAGAGCCGTGGTGGAGGAGACTATCCAGAGGCATGGCCCCCTCAGTAACAACACACTTGGGCCAGGAGGACCGGGCTGAGTACTAGGCTATCCAAGGTCCCCTGCCACAAGGAC